>PVJO010031171.1:0-14606 GCA_004026905.1 Hystrix cristata
ACATGATATATCTTGTTGCTTCTTTTTTTCCCATTCCCCTCCCCCCTCCCTATTTACAAAAGGTTTGTTTCCATTTTTTCCTTCCATTTCTTATTTCTCTTGACCCTCTGTTCCTTTCCCCTTCCCTTGTTCCCTTTCCCATTTGGACATTTTCTTCCCTTTCCCAATATAATACATTTTGGTCTTTATTTACACTTCAGTTTCTCACACCAGAGAAACTATGTGGTATTTAAACATATGTGTCCGATTTATTTCACTTAAGAGTATGGTCTCAAGATGCATCCATTTACCTAGGAATATCTCAAGCTTATCATTCTTTATGGCAGAGTAGTACTCCATTGTATATAAAAACCACATTTTCTTAATCCATTCTGCTGTTGATGGGGATTAGGGCTGCTTCCAAGATTTAGGTATTACAAACTGTGCTGCTATAAACATGGGTGTGCACATATCCCTGCAGTATAATGATTTTAATTCTTTTGGGATGATACCAAGAAGTGGAATAGCTAGGTCAAATGAAATCTCTAGTCCTAGTTCCCTGAGGAATCTCCACACTGATTTCCATAGCAGTTGTACCAGTCTACATTCCCACCAACAGTGGAGAAGGGTTCCTTTTTCTCCACAGCCCCTCCAGCATTTGTTAGTGGCTGATTTGTTGATAATAGCCATTCTTTGTGGAGTGAGGTGGAATCTTCTGAAAATAATAAAAAATTTATTTTGAAGAAATCATCTCTGCATTTTGGGTTCTTTCAAGTCAATGAATCCTATCATTGTGTTGACAGACAGTAAGGTTATCTATTTTCAACTTTCGTTCACGTATTTTGATATCAATACAGACACACTCTAACTGCAGACTCTATGATTATAATAAGTTAGTGAAATCATTATATTTCATGTATTTGCCAATAGCAATTTGGTTATTGATACATTTGCTATTCTGTGTTTAAGGCTTTTTGTACTAATATTCCATTGATCATATAAAAGCCATGGATCATTTTTAATCCCTTGCTGCCAAAATAGTAGTCAAACAATCTACCACTATCGGTTGTCAAAGCAGAGCCAAATTCTCTTCTTCAACTCTCCATTTGATCTGAGTTATCTCTATGGAAGATTAATGACAATTATTAAACTTGGATCTTCTTGCATGCTGTTATCATGAAGATAATCCCAATCTCAATACAAGGTAGAAATATGACCACCTTTTAGCTTACAATCTTTCTGATTCATAAATTACAAAGCCATTGTTCTTTGCAACAAGCTACAAGATGTCTTGAATCAATCAAGGTGGAGATTTCCTTCAGAGATTGCCCCCTAGGGCTCAGAAAGGCCAGGTGAAAAGCTGACACCAGCAAAAAAGGCTCCAGAGTTTCCCTCCCAAACTGCTGGATCAATATGTCTGTCATCCAACCTATTCTAAAAAATGAAAGCTCATAAATCTTAGGTATCATAATTACCCTCTTAGACTATTCCGCAGCCCTAAAGTGGCCACTACTTAATTGACTCTAGTTAGAACATGAGTGTCTATGAATGGAAGGAGTAGATTTCACTCATTTCTCTCTTAATTTCTGACTAAAATCCTTTTGTCTTTTTTGCTTTATGTGACAAAAGAAGTACAGTGCTTCTGAGATGAATAGCAGAAGACAGTGCAACAAATTAATACGAATGAAGTCATTCCTGAGTGATTCCATCTGCTTTAGAAATAAAGCTTGGACAATAATGTGGCCAAGATCCAGATAATTAGGCCCGACTCCAAATGAAGGCACACAGGTAACTTATAGCTTCATTAACTCTGTTCAAGAGGCAGACATCCAAAAACTAACCTTAATAGAGGCAGCATATGATCCATTGACAATCTGTTTGATATTAAAAAATGAACTTTGTTTTTGCAACGTTGCATGAACAGTAGGCAAATAACATGCAACTCAAAATACCATGGTTCAAGGCATGGTTTAGCATCCTAGATGGCAGTCTCAAAATTTGGAGAACAAAGCCCTTAATTTTTGTTTACAGAATTTAATCAAAATCCATTAATAATCTAGCAAGTAAGAAAGGTGTCTGCAAGTGTCTTTACTCTGTAATCAACAGGAAGATTATTAGGTAATAACAAATGTTATTCATCTTCATAATGGCTAAATGACAGCCTGTTTAAAAATAACAAATGACTACTCCTCATTGACTATTACAGGGTGAACATGACCTTCACGTATTTTAAGCAAACAAGTCCTCTTTTCAAAGACATCAGGAGTCTTTTAATTGATAATGATGGGACGTTTTGTCTTTACCAAGGGACACCAAACCTTTTAAGGAGTTTAAACTGAGATAATTTTATCCAGCCTCCTGATTTAAAAAGGACACTGAAAGTCTCCCCCTAATTTTTGTTTTCATAAACAACATATGAATGAACCACAAAGGTAATTAGTTAAGTGTCTATAGAAATTTAATATACAAATATTTCCTTTTTCTCCTTTCTGATTTTCTTGTGTGAATCAGTGGGTTTCCAATCACAGGCCAAAAACATAACAGAAAATCTTCAAATTGAATTTTTACAGATGATCCTTATTTCCTTTGAAGTATAAGCATTGTGTATCTCTCATCACTGTGAATATCAGAGCTTCAACTGAACACTCTTTATGACTCCTAAATAGTTTTGACAGTCACAGAAAGCAGCACTTACATATGCCTCTCATGGTATATTAAGTTTTCAGCTTTCCACATCTCCCAGCCAGTACTTTCAACAATATAACATGACTTGCTCCAATGTGACATAGCCTGTGTGATGTGCAGACATCCATCAGTCAGGGGAACCTTCAAGGATAACCTGCTAGTCTTCCCGATGCATTACAAAGCAAACAGAGCAGCTCCTGTGGCTCCTGCCACTGTTACAACACTACAAATCAAATCCGACTATAAACTACCCACAGGATTTGGAGTGTTACTCATTACCACTATGCTTCTGTGGTAAGCAGAATAATGACCCTCCTGAAGACCTTTGGTACCTGTGAATATATAACCATAATGGCAAAAGAGAATTTGCAGGTATGATTACATTAGAGATCCTGAGATAGGAGGAGGTTGGAGTGATACCTCTGAAGACAGAAGGAGCCACAAGCTAAGGCATGTGGGCAGACATTAGAAACTAGAAAAAGGGAAAAGATTCTGATGTAAGCCTCCAGAAGGAACCAGTCCTGCTGAAGCCTTGAATTTATACTGTTCGAAACTTTGATTTTGGACTTCAGACTTCTAGAAATAGGAGATAATAAATTTATATTGTTTTAAACACTCAGTCTGTAATTTGTTACAGAAGCTGTGGAAAACTGACATGCTTAGAAATACCTTTGGACTGCGAACTAGACAATAGCTGGTGCACCTGAGAGCAATGCATTTCTCTCTCTGGTAACAACAGCATCACCATACATATAGGTAAGGCAATGGAAGATTCTAGGGAGGGGATTTTTTTCAAGCCAATATTTAATTTAGTTGTTTCTTTTCTATATCAGACACATATTTTCAAATACTACCAAATTTATATTTGGATGCTAGAGCACATTAAACATTTATCTTAAGAAAGAGGTAAGTATTTTCTCCAAATACAGGCAAGACACTTTACATTTTAAGCCTGAATTTTTTTCTTCTGTAAACTGACAGGGTCAACCAAATATTCTCCAAATTTATTCCTAGCTCTCAGATCCTAAGTTTGAAACCACATCAGTCTTCTGCTAATGTCAGTATTGTACAGATGTATTTACTTTTACTTTGTAAAGTGGTAAACTTTCCTTTGTGCTTTACTTGATGGTAATCTTGATTATTTCACCTTGAGTCCCATTTCCACCAAGGGAAAATTTTAGCTGCAAATCAACAAAGGTTATTTATCATCGACCTGCCTTTTCTTGGGGACTGTGTATACACATTGATTTTGTAACATGGTTATCAAATTATCTTCATAAATCAGCTAATAGCCAAACAATGTCTCAAACAAAAGTAAAAGATATCTTGGTCTTCAAAAAAGTAGTACGCCTATTTTTCCAAAAATGTATGTGATACTCAGCACCACAATAACTCAAAGGACCTTTAAAAATTTTTTCCTGAACTCTCAGGACAAATGAGGAGATTATCATCCTCAAGTCTGTGACTTTTTAAAAAAATTTATCTAAAGGAGCATGCCAGCAGGGAGATGGGGAAGGAGTCGTTTTCTGATGAAGCTTTAGGTACATAGTTTAAATTAACGAGATATGGCAAGAGCAGGTGGGTAATTTGATGTTCACACACTGTAATGGGCCAAAGGCTAATTACTATTCAGTGTAAAATGAACATAAAAGTAGCAATTATGCCTTCATCCTAGTGGATGTGATGTATTAAAAGCTATCAGCTTCACCTTCTGTAATAACAGCTTTTGTCTGTCTGTATCAGGATGTGCAAAAATAAGATGGATATGGAAAGAAGAAGAGCTCTGTGACTTTATATAAGAACAAACACAAAACTCTCACTGATCCCCTCCTGCTTCTGTATTCAAGACAAAGGAGACATGACACCCTGTGACTTAGAAACATCATATGTAAATATGATGCTTCTATTCCCTGGCTGTGAAATGCTGCCAAATTAACTACCAGATAAGGAAGTTTCCCCTTTCCAACTCCTTACGGCACCTGTGAACGACAGATAAATACAGAGTTCACAAGGTGAAAGTTTCAACCACCAGGTTCAAGCTGTTAGATTCGAGTAGTGCCAGGTGGCTGAGCTGAGAGTCCATCATCTTCATCTTGGGTATCAAACAAACAATGCTAATCAATCTTATTCTACAATTAATGACAACTTGGGAAAAGTGCACGTGGAAAATATGAAAAGGGAAGATAATTAGTAGGTTCAAAGATACCAGAATTACAGAATAATTCATGTTTGAAATGAAAATTAAAATATTAAGTGTTGTAGCAGAAAAGAAAACTGTGATCTCTCAAGCACAGAGAGGAAAGGATATTGAAAATGAACTACAAGGAGTTCTTATTTCCAACTCAGGAAAATGAAAACAACTTTGACTTTTTCTGCCAAGGTCCTACTACTTGAAGCCTTCTAAGATACAGTTGTTCAGCAAGTTTCTCAACAAACATGAAAGCACTATTCCATGCAGCCTAGACATTGTTTCCATTCTTTACTCTGTGATAAACCTTTTTGCTCTGTACTCAAGGTCTGTCACTGGTGTGCAGAACATCTCCTCTTCCCGCCCCCCCAGAACCACTGTAAGGGCAGCTAGCTCTTTTGTAGTCTCTAGCTTGACTTCTGTACTGGGAGAAAGACCCTGGTAGTTTTGGACATGTCTGTTCACCAGAGGGTCAGGTACTCGGCACACAGAAAACTGCATATGAAATACCAAATCCTTCATGATCTGGTGAATATAACTTATTAAAGCAATATACAGTTTTCCTATGTGCAAAGTCAATACAGTGCTTTTTACTTACTCATGCTAGAATTCTGCCAACATGATAATGATAATTACACAAGAAAAAAATCTACTTGGTGTCAAAGATGTCAGCCTAATGTAGGGATTTTGGCCCCAATTATTTCTATTTTGCTTCAATCTACATTTCTTTGATTCTACTTTTATTTCCAAAATGTTAAAAAAAAAAAAAGTCCAACTTCAGTTTACTGAGGGCGAGGCAGTTTAACATTTCTTATTTTCAAAAGCCTGCAGGGATTTCAGAACGACTCCATCGAATCTTGATGTTAGTTTAAATATCAGGTTCTAGAGATAACCTGTACACAGTTCTGAGTAAGTTTTGACTGGTGTCAGTGACATCTGTTCCCCCTGGGCATGCTGTTGGGGGTCATCAGACCTTCTTTCCATGCAGTGGCCCAAACCACTATGCAGCTGTCAATGTGACTAAGCCCTTAGTCTATTCTCAGGATAGACAGTTGTGTAATATAATGACTCTAGAAGCTTCTCAGAGATGTACCTGAATCCTATTGTTTTCATTTTGGCTTGTCCCAGGTAAGTTGAGAGGATTATGACTATGGTACAAATTCTATCTCAATGTCCCAATGCATTCTACACTGTGGGTGTTGCAGTTCAATACTGATTTTATTTAGAGCAAAAAGAATAATTTGATGACAAAATTTAAATTTACATTACATAAAAATTCAAATTTTAGAATAGGTTTACTTTTGGATATATTATAGCAACACTACAGATACCAACCTCCTTAACTTCTTAACTGTAATGATCTGAATCTCGGAAACAGTTTATGACTTCTTCCCATTCTTTAAATAATGGTTTCTCTCATCAGGATAAAGCTGGACATTGCCCAGCATCTACTAGCTTCCCAGGTGTAAATATGCTGCACAGTTTCTCTTTAATCTCACTCCCTTAAAATTTATCTAAAACAGGCTTTACTAAATTTGCGTTCTCATCATTCTTAGCTTGCATCCTGATTTTATGCACCTTTGTCTGTTCAAGGATATTACTAAGGTTACTGATGTGTTTTTAATGTAAATATTCTCCCTTTGTCATGAAATTACAAAGATGTCAAGTAATATTGAATGTAAATAAGTCCTTCTGACCTCAGCTAATGCTGCATTTCTTCAGCTTAGTAAAAAAGCTGATATCAGAGTAAGATTAATGTCAACAATCCACAAAAGGCTGCTAGTCTAAGGTAAAGCAATAAAGCAAAGACTACAAAATACTAATGACTCTTTTGAGTGTTGGTATTGCTTGATTTCCACAGGGATTCACAGATCTCAAATCAATCTTGCTGATAGTAACATGGCTGAGAAGCCTTTACAATACAATAACTTCAAAAAAAAAAAAAACCCAAACCACTCCCTGGTGACTGGGGAGATGACCCAGGTGTTAGCAGTAATGTTTTGCCACATATTTTCAGTTTATTCTCAGAAGTGATAGATACTAAAGGGTATATACCATTCACTCTGAACAAACCACCAACCTAGCAATGTTAGTATAAAAACACCCAGGTGAGTCAGAAGTAATGGCAACGGGAAATATGTTGTAAATCAGGGGTCAGCGATGTGTCAGAGACTGTTGCGCATGGCCTGCAAAGTCAAAATATTTACTACCTAGATCCTGCTAACTCCCTTTTCTAAACTCTCAAACAGAAATGTATGCTAGAAACCAGTTTATGCATAACCTTGGGGTACTTGATAGCACTATAGAAAAGCAAGAACATTCCTGAAGAACCCAAGCCTTTAGGCAGAACAAGGCCAGAAGCAAAGCAAACAGATTATCAGCCAAGTCCTAAGCCTTCAGGAGGGCAAACTACATTTCAGAGTCAGTTCCACCTCCAGATAAATACAGTGGGTTTCCACATTCTTGCACTAATCATCGGTTTGGAGCACTTTCTGCTCTCTGGGTATGTAGAACAAGCACTACAATTACAACAAGTGCAGGAAGCTAAAGAAACACACAGGTGTGTGTCACTTGGAGCAAAGCACACAGAAGCAGGACAAATGGGCACAGAAGTCCCAGAACATTAAAAGGACACTGAGAGGATCTGGGTGGAGCATAGACAGCATGATACAAGATGTACATACTCTGATACATACAGGAATGTGCAAATGGGTGTTAGCAGCAAAATAACCTTGTCAAATTCATCCAGAGAGCCTGTACTTTCATCTCAACATAGTGAAACACCTCTGTACCTGTCATGAAGCCAAGTGATAATAATAACCACAGTTAATAATTATGGAGCACTATCACAATGTCCTAGAGATCTACAGCTATATCATTTTACTTAGTCCTCATATACCTCTGTGTTATGGCTTATATCTAGATGCCCTCCCAAAGCCTCATTTGCCCATAGGGCTTCTGGGAGTGACTAAATCATGGGTATGTGGTACAGGATCAGCCCACTGATTGGTTTAGCATAGTTCTGGGTGTGGATGATGGATTTACTGAAAAGGGAAGAAACACTCTTGGTGTGGGAGGCACAAACCAATACACTTATAGCCTAGGTGGAATAAAAAGAGAAAGAAGAAGGAATGTTTGTTGCTTCCTGCCTGCCATGCCATAAGCTGTTTCTCCTTGGCCATGCCCCTCTGCCATACCACCCTGCCTCGGAGCTGACTTTGGACTGAAACCTCTGCAAACTGTGAATCAAAATAAATCTTTCCTTTTTTAACTTGTGGGTGTCGAGTTTTTTGCCTCAGCAGTGAAAAAGTAACTAAGACATCCTGTAAAGTTGGAATCATTGTCACTTTTAGGGATGAAGAACATAGAGTTCAAAGAGATTAAAAAATCTCTATGACCCAGAAGACAAATAACCCAAAACATCTCAGAGAGGAAACAAAATTGATAAAATTTGGAACCAAATTTGCCTTATGCTAAAGCCCTTCATCATCCCACTCCCATACCTCTTGAGCTATTCAAACTGGAGGAACATGTTGAAACCAAACTCCACAAATAAGCACCTTTGTGATATAGGGCATGTGAAAAATCTCAGCGTGAAAGCATGGAAAAGAAGGAGCTGTCTTAACCCTATCATGCAAGAGGGTGTCATGGCATAAAGGGCAATTAGAATGGGGTGGGTCTTCTGTGATTTGGTTTTTCAAACTATTTTTAATGAAAAAGTCTTACTTTTTAAATAATTCAATATTCAGCTTGCAGACTTGTTGAGGGAGAAAGCCCTATGTGTGTTTTAGAACAGTCCTCAAACTTTAACACACACCAAAATTACTTGTGGAGGACAGTGAAATGCTCATTCCCAGACCCAGCTCTCAGAAATTCTGTTTCAAAATGTCTGGATAAGGTTCAGGATCTGAATGTCTTATAGGAAATATGAAGCATGCCATCCCTGGGTTGCATTTTGAGAAACCCTGTTTTAGAGAAATGGGCAAGAATGACAAAAAGAATATACTTCTAAGGAATCTCTGCCATCCCTGAAATTATGGTAATTTTACAGAGAAAGAGATAAAGAGTCTATTCACTCTGGCCAGTTGGGAATGGTGCGAATTCTCAATTACAGATGAGTTAGCCGTATGTGCTTCTCTATATCAATCTAATTGCTGATCTAGGATTGGAAATTAAAAATGTTAATTTCTGATATCAAGTGCAATGGACTAGATCCAGATACATTTTTGAATATAAAAATGTGCACCAATTTAGTGTGGTTATTTTTTTTTTCAAAAATTCCAAAATGAGAAAGAGGAAGAACAATTTGGTTTGCAGGCCAAGTTCTATTCTGGGGTAATTAAAATCTACATACTTAAAATTCTTTTTTGTAAATTTCAGCAGCTACAGGCCTCTTCCTCACTTCCTGTTCTAAAGGGGCATCCAAATATCCCGTTGTTAACTGACTGCCCCATGATGCCACCAGATGACACTCTCCTAGCAAATGTGGGGGTCCGTGTATAAATCCAAATGTGAATTAGGTAAACCATTTATGCTGATGAACTACATAAAAATATATTCGTTTAGAATGTCCATGCTTGATTTTGGTTCCAGAGCCTTTAAAAAGTGTATTTGTAATTATATTTAGATCCTACAAAGATTCCTTGATATAGCCTAGTAAATTTATATATATACATATATACAAAAATACACATATATATATACACACACATATATGTATACATACATATAAATATATACATACACATATACATATATATATATGAATATATGATTGATTGAAAACTTATCTCAGTATTTAAATAAATACCAGTTAACACAGAAAGGGCAAGCTCATGCTCTTTTTGTTTGCTTATTTTCCTTCCTGGATCATTCCAGTGTAGCTTTAGAATGTTTATTCTAAGGATTTTAAAATACTTTGCATACATTAAAGATTGACTCTAACAATGATTTTACTACGAAAAACTGCAGGAAAGGAAATTAAGAAGGTAGTGAGGAAGGGAATTGAATGGATGAGAGTGAGAGCGAGAGAGACTATGTAAGCTACCACATGGTCCATAAATGAAGACAAAAAGGAAAATATGCCACCAGATGGCAAGCAGGACAACAGTTGCTTACAGCCGTTAGAAGCAAAAGCTTTCATTATAATTTCTGATATTGTATTTTCTGTCTAAATATGGCGATAGAGCGAGCCTCCTTTGACTGGCTTTTGCTATTGTGATGCAGCAAGGAAACTTGTTTGGCAGGAGAAGCCACAGAAGGCAAAATCCCACAGGGACTAAACAGCTCCGTGAAAAAAGGGACGCAAACAAAGGCAATACTAGATTTAGACTGCAGATTTTGAAATGTTACAGAAGACTGCCTTGCATTCTAGAATGAAAATTTACAAAACCTTCAAGATAGAAACCAGATTTTGCCTCCACCAGCTCAAGTTGTTCTACCTTCTAGTAACAGGTGTAATTCAAGCAATAGTAACTCTCAAATGTGATTATTAAGAAAATGGCCCATTGCTCCTGAGGTCTAAACTTCAGATATTTAGACATCTAACTAAGCCTATTTTTTTAGCAACTTTGATATTTAAAAATTTAAGTACACTTGGGCTGGGGATTTAGCTCAGTGGTTAGAGTGCCTGCCTTGCAAGCACAAGGCCCTGAGTTCGATCCCCAGCACCAAAAAAAAAAAAAAAAAAAAAAAATTAAGTACACTTAGGATTAAAATAGAGTACTCTGACCGGGATACACACAAACATAACGACTAAACAGAAGTAAGTCTAGGAATTAAAGGACACTAAATTAAAATAACATTAAAAATAAAAAAGGTTACAACAAATCTCAAACATCTCATATTTGCAGTTTTGCACTTTAAAATAGTATAACATCTTATAAGACATAACACAACTTAAGTCCAGCAATTCAAAACTGTTTAGAAAATCAAAAGGTTGAATAGAGGACTTCTGGGTGAGAAATATGCAGCATTTTATTTGAAAATGCTCAGTAATGTCTTGGTTGATTGAAATTGCTAATCAAGGTAAAAGATGTATGATTCAAGCAATTACAGACCAAATATAGTTTCTTATTTTCAAGACTCATGGTGGATGCCTAAGCAAGATTTTAATGAACCTTTTAAAATACTTCATACCTTAGATGTTTTCTATTATTCACTATTGTTTTCTTTTCTCTTCCTTTCTATTAAATGACTGTAATGATGTGTTCTAGATTTTTTTTCTTATTCCTGGAATATGCTGGATAACTGACTGTACAAGGCATAATTGTTTAGTACATTTGGTACCATATGCACATTTGGTACATTCATAAATGACTGGTGGATAAATGCCTGGTGGATGAATGGGTAGATAAGTAACAAATAAATAAGGAATTGAATGAGTGGTATCTTACGTCAGGTGTTGTGGTGCACAGACTCTGGAGATTTGTGTGCAGGGATTTATTGGGAAGTGCTCTCATGCATGAAAGAGTGAGGGAGGTGGGACGGCAGGGGAAAAGGTAAACAGTAATGTAGTCTTCATAGAGGTCTTGTCAGTGGCTTCCAGAAGGAGCTCTGGAGCAGGGACAGCCCTTCAGAGCTCTCTCACGCTGGGACAAAAGACATGGGCTTTCTGGTTCACATCAACCAGGAGGGGAGGCACATAGCTTTAGACAGGCAGGTACTTCTGCAGAGGATAAATCCCAGAGAAGGACTCAGCTGAGAGGAACTGGAGTCCAACATTGAAGCTAGGGGATGAGTGCCTTGGTTGTGAAGGGCAAACAGGATGGTGCTGACAGCACTGTCTACAGTACATTTACCTGGATTTTGACCAGTTAGTCTTAACTGTTACCAGAGACAAATGAACACCTAGAGTTTCCTGCATGTTCAGTTTTCTAGGAGCAGCTAAGCTATAGATGAACTAAATGTATCCCTTTAATAATATTCTTAAAAGTTATCATTCTACGTCATGAAACAAGGATCACTGTTGAATCTATGCACCTGAGATCCAGTGAATAGAAACAAATAATATTATTACTCTCCAATGGACTTTGATAAAAGCCTGACAATTTAGTTTTACATCTTTGTCAAAGGCCTGGATGAAACAATTCTGTGCTCATGCTTGGAAGTAAATACACACACTGATACCAAACCATGAAAGAGTCAAACAGACACAAAGAATCTCAACAAGTCTCTCACCTGGATGAGTGGACAAAGAAATATCTATAGGCAAAACCAGGATTTTTCTTAAGAAATAGTTGTAGGTCTACTCTTCTTCTTGAGTGAATAAGCAAACCTCCAAAACTCTAAACATGCCAGACAATGTTAGTCTGGAAAGGACACAGCACCTTTTATAGTAATGAAAGTACCATCAGATGCCATTGAAGCTCTGAAGACATGGTTCATGGAGTTCCCAGGTTCTAAAGATGACGTACTGTTGGTATAGCCAGCACCTTGAAAGTGAATTATTGAAGTCATAGAAACATGTATTTTTAGTAATTAAGAACATGTAATTAGAATTTTTAAACAATTCTTTTTAAACCATAATTGTAAGTAACCAAACAGCAGTAAAAATGCACCAATAGACTTGACTCTTACCTTGTTTCTCCGTAAGCTTGAAGCTCAGATAGACTTTCAGAAACTACTGCAGGGTAAGAGTCTGCATTTTTAGCTGCCAGAGGCCCCTCTTATTTAAAGTGTAGATTTAGTTTACCCTAGGCTACATAAAACTGTTCTTCAAGAGAAGATGGATAGATATACTGCTGAAAAGGTCAGACCCACCCTGTACATCCCCAAGTAATCAATACAGTTACAGAGGGAATAATTGAAGGAAGGAAGGGCAAAGGTTGGAATAATACAATCCATGTATGGGTTAGATCATGTACCAATCACTTTATAATGACTACACTAGCCCCCAAACACATCTCTATTGATGGAAGTTTGTCCTATTACAAAAGCCTTCCCAACACCTGACCACAAAAAAAAAAAAAAAAAATCCATCTATCTTTCACTAATTGTGAGCAGATTATTTCAGATGGGATATGAGCCTGTATGAATTATACTCAAAGCTCTCATTAGGAATCTTTTTCACAGAGAGCAACGGTTCATCATATAAAACTCTGTGGGAAAAGTGAAGGTACATGGAATCACTTGGTATGCAAATGGGCCCTAACCTACTGTGATGAAGGATGATTTGTGAGGTGACACTTCTCCTACTTCCATTTCAACTGTCCTAATTACTACAACTTTTACAGGAGCCAAAAATGACCTAAGTCTAGACTTTCAATCCTCCCCTATTATGGTTTCTTAATCAACTAGTTACTACAGTGTTAGAAAGTATATCTCTTGTTATGGTTTGTGTCTAGATGTCCCCCCAAAGCCTCATGTGGTAAGAGATAGCTGGATCTAGAGTGTGTGATTACTAAATTGATCCATTGATCGGTTTGGCTTCGTTCTGCTGGGATCAAGGATGTGAGACTGAGATTGGGGGTGGGAGTGCGGGCCGCCCTGGGGGCAGGTAGCCTAGATAAAAGATACAGGAAGAAGCTAACTGGCTGCTTGTTTGCATTGCTGATTTGCATACATTCCTTGCATTTCCTCACCTTACTTTGCAGCCGGTGGGCTGCCGGTCTGCCATGCCAGCCCGCCCTGCCTCGGACCCAGCGGACTATAGACTGAAACCTCTGCAGACTGTGAGCTAATAAACCTTTCTTCCCCTAACTTTGGGTGTCGAGTATTCTGTCCCAACAACGAGAGAAAAGTAACTAAAACATCTCTCAATGATCTCCATGTTTCTGTGTTATCTAAGTGATAAATCCAATGGTTAACTTCTTTGTTGTTAGGTGATATTTGATTGTAATAATATTCAAATGTAGCAGCAATAAAGTAATGATTAGGGTATGGTCTCACTAAAACTAAATTCAATTCCAAAATCTCATGTGGAGATCTGAAATACCATGAAAGGTTCTCTTTAAAAATCACTAAAAAGAATGAAAATTAATTAAATTAACTTAAATGCCAATAATTTTGCTGAAATTTTTAAGCCATCATAAGTTCTCCTTGCTTTGCAAAATTGCCAATTTTATAACACTTAACATTCAAATAAGGATAGATAATTCACCATGGACTACAATAAAATTCTTTTGAAAATACTTTTGGAATTCAATATCACCTCAAATAAGTTATTGAAGATTAATGTTACTACTGAGAATTCTAAAATAAATTACTGCAAAAGATCAAATTAGTGCAAATGTCTTTTATCCTTAAGATCTAGCCACATAATTTTCTCCTGTTCTAAAATGCAATAATAATTAAAGCTTGATAGAGGTCCCTGGTTTCCCCAATTGATCCTTCAAAGAATGCTGTAAAGGTTTAATATTACTGAGAATAGAAAGAGCAACTGATAGTATTATTTTTATGAATCCCCTATGAAATAAGTCAGATATAAATATTATGGGTGTATGAATTCAATATATCTCTGGGCCTATTGACTTTATTTTTATTTTTACCAAGAATATGCATTGGTACATTGTATACATAATGATCATAATCAACATGGTTATTTTGTACCTGTACATGATACATCTTGGTTCCCCCCTCTTCCCCCTACCCCTCCCCTCCCTCCCATTCACCCACCCCTCCCTATTTGCAACAAGTGTAGCTACACTTTACCATTTTTTCCCCTTTCATCTTACTTTTCTTTTAACTTTCTTCTTTATCCCCCTTTCCCTATCTAGTTCTCTCTTTTGAATACTATCTCTCTTTTTTTTTTAAA
>PVJO010031172.1:0-14618 GCA_004026905.1 Hystrix cristata
GGGGGGGGAGAGGGGGGAGAACCAAGATACATCATGTATAGGTACAGAATTAATGTAATGAATGTGACCATTGTATGTAGAATGTACCAATACATGTTCTTGGTTTAAAATAAAATAAAATAAAATAAATTTAAAAAAATAAATAAATAATTTGATAATTTGTTATGAATTCCGGCAGGTAGCTTCAAAAGAAGGTAGGTGCAAATAAGATGCAATTTAACAAAGAGTTGCTCTTTGATTAGATCATAATTATTTTAGCATTATTTCTAAAGTAGTATTCATTTTGAGGGCTATCAGCAATGATTTCTCTTCCTGATAGCTAGGGGAATTATCTCCCATGATGAAATGATGTAGATATTTTAAGGTTAAATCTTTTCCCCAGATAATCAAGAGTTGATTTGAAGACAGACAAAACATTTGCTAAGACAAACAGGTAAATGAAAAAATGCCCAATGTCACTCATCACTGCAGGGGAATTGAAAATCAAAACCACTATGCAAAGCAATAGTGCCAGTTCTTACTCATACAGGCATTCAAATTCATCTAACATTTATTTACTGAGCACCTACTATAATAGAGCATTGTGTTTGGCACAAGAAACTTGTCTATAAAGGAACTCCTAAATTAAGAATCATTGATATCAAGTGATGACTTCCTTCTATAGGTTAAAGATACCAGGTATTTCAATTGTGTTTTTTTATTATTAGCCTATACCTCTACCTGGGCAAAACAGGAAAATATTCTCCTTCCCATTTTATGTAAGTTCTACAATAATTTTATTGTAATCTTTTTTATTTTCTGCTTATAGCAAAATAGAATTATATAATTATCTAATTTAACAATCAAAATTTACATAAGTAAAACAAATTATTAGCATATAAATATATTTCTAGAAATGTCCATAATTCTTTCTAGTTCTAAACTTATATGAATTGTCAAAGGATTAATAATGAAGCCAGGTGTGGTGCACATTCCTATAATCCCAGCTACCTGGGAATTTGAAGCAGGAAGACTGCAAGTTTAAGGATAGCCTGTGCAACTTAATTAGGCTCTGTTTCAAAATAAAACTAAAAAGTGCTGGGGTTGTAGCTCAGGTGGTAGAGCGCCTGCCTAGCATAAATGAGAGCACTTGTCTAGATGCTCATGGTCCAATCCCCAGTACTGAGAAAAAAAATAGTAATGAAGGATATTTCATTTGTAAATTACAGAAAAATTGAAAATAAGTTATATTCAGTTGGAAACATACTTACTTTATTAAAGCTTCCATCTGAAATATGTGGTATTGAAGAAGAAAAGTAGAGAGAGAAAAGTCATGGTGGCTATTGGGATTTACCAATTTAAGTTTACAAAAGACAAAAACCTGATTTCCAAATTATTATTATTAGCAATTACATAGCCTTCTTAATTTTGTCTACAGTCTGGATAGTGTTTTATTTCATTCTCTTTTCCTCATTTTTAGCTGGAAAGCAAGTATTTTAAAAACAAATCAATTATCAAGTCTCCTCTCCAAGAAGGCCTAAAGAGTTAGAAAATAGCTCTATTTAGGAGAGTTATATTTCCGACCAGTAGGAGAGGTGATAGATCTGAAGGCACTGAAAATTAATCAGCCAGTCTTCTAAGTCCTGAATTAAGTCTTCTATGGTATGAACTACACACTTGAGTTGGATACTTTAGTAATGTGACACAGTAATGTATGATGATTCACAACATGCATAAAAAGATAAAAACAATTATTTAATATTTAGTATTTTTATACTAGGATTTAGATTCATTCCCTCCTGGTTTTCTTTTTACTTCACTGGCTCCTCCTGTTCCTCATCTCCGTTTCTGGTCCTCCTCTCCATGTGTGCTTCTTCCCCACATACCATAATTTCAATCAATGCTGTGGCGCTAAGCACCAGCAGTACTCCAAAGACTCTGACACTTTTATGCTAGGCCCAACCTTTCTCCTGCACCCTGGCCTTGTTTATCTTACTGTTTACTCCTCACCTCTGCATAGATGTCTAAAAAGCATTTAAACATACCATGATGAAAACAGAACTCCTGATTTGAACAGCCCATCTAAACTTCCTCCTCTGCTCCCTACATGCTTACATCCTTTCCATGGTCAAGTCTTTAGATGATCTGCTTCTTGCCTATCTCTTTGTCCTCTCCTGCTATTCTGCCCAGCACATGTTGATCAAATCACTATACCTGGCCTTCTAGCACTTCCTTTAACATGCCAATCATTTCCACCTTGAATCCTTTCACTTCCTTCTCCCAGTCATTTTCCTGTCTCACCTGCAGAACTCCCCAGTTCCTCACCCTGCATTAGTTTTCTTCACAACATGTATCATCAGTTGGTAGTTTACTATATAATTGCTCATCTGCTTATTTTTGTTTAGTAGATTATCTGTCTTGGCCACCATTATGTCCTCAACTTTCAGAAGGCATATAGTAACCACTCAAAAGCATCTGCCAGGTAAATGAATCTGTGATATAGTAAGGCCTTAATAAAATCATTTTGCTGTACTGTGGAATTCTAAAACATCTGACATACTCATATTTATTTATCAATACTAATATGGCTTGAATTTTTAAATAGAAAATTTAAGTTATTCATAACTTTCCTCTGTCATTAACTTAGTTTTTAAAAATATAAACAAAATACAATGAAGCACAATGGAATATAATATTTACTATGTCACCACATGAAGAAAAAGAGTATATTAAAAAGTTTAAAAGTTAGTATACATTTTTTTAGGACTACAATATTGAATTAAAACTCTCTACCAACACCTTCTGAATAAAATTTATTTCTGACCATTGATCTTAGATGTTGTGATGATACCTATTTGTTCAATTAACTGGATACAGTATCACAAATTTGGTTCTCTTTCAATTCATGTTCAGAAGATATTAGAAAGCCCATAATTCTTTCATATAAAGTTAACATACTAATAGATAAGAAAATGAAAGCTTATGAAAGTGTTAAGTAAAAAATTGAATGGAAAATTACAAAAATGTACTTACTTTTCTCGTCAGCTTTGTCTTTTATTGCTATCGTATCATTACTCAGAGACACAGTCTGTGCATTCAGAATATCTGTTCTCATTCCAGGAAATTTTGGAGAAGAAATGAAGCGCCCTTCATAAGAATATAAATAGATACCACCACCATCCACAAGAAGAAAATGTCTAAAAGATAATGAATAAAAATGTATTCTCAAATAGGAAGATAGTATATTTTCACTTTTATAAGGAAATTTATTCTTTAAAAAAATCTATATCCTACAATTAAAATAAGTACATAGATACATAAAGAATGCAATATTTGGGGCTGGGGATTTAGCTCAGTGGTTAGCGTGCTTGCCTTGAAAGCAAAACACCCTGAGTTCGAGTCCCAGCACCAAAAAAAAAAGAAAAAAAAAAAAGAATGAAATATTTTAAAAACTGAAAACCAATTTTGTTATTCTGGTTTATTTTCCTGGGGTTTTGCTTTTTAATGGAAAAAGGGGAAGAAAAATGAAAATGTCCTCCATAATTACCACCTTATATACTGAAATTGTGACTTCATTTACATTATACCCTCAATTAATTGTTTCCTAAAGAAGAATATCTATACAAAGGCAACTGAAAAATCCTACAAGTTATAATTCAGTGTTTTAAATTCAGATGCTGTTTGTTTCATGAAACAGTATTCATGCATATTTCATAATTGAGGATTATATTAAAGTTAATTAGAGATTAAATACTGGTTAGTCTGAAATACCAAAAATGACTAAAAAACTAGTATCAGTGCCAGCATTTATTAAAATAAGATGCTTTGGGGGCTGGGGATGTAGCTCAGTGGTACAGCATATGCCTAGCATGAGTGAGGACTTGGGTTCAATCCCTAGTATTGGAAAAAAGGAAAAAGATAAAGAAAAAGATGTGTTTCACTGTAAAATTTTAGATGATCATCAATATATATTCATATCTAAAAATTCATATAGTGGAGGGGAATAGGAAAAAAAGAAGCAACAAGATACATCATGTACAGGTATAAATTCCCTATGATTAATGTTATCACTGTGTACATCTCAAATGTACCATTAAAATAAAATTAAATTTAAAAAAATATTCATATAGTTTTTGCAACACAGTTTCAGGTTCAGGGTTGCTTTGTAGATAGCTGTATTCAAGGCATAAGATTGTGTAAATAATTTTTTTACTAACTCACAAATATTTTGGGTGATTATATTTTTTTCTTTGCAAATATATAAATAATATTAAAACAAATGCAAGCACTACAGAGAAAACAAAAGATGTCTTGTGATTCTACCTCCATAGAGATTACTGTGGCAAACTCACTATTGAAAGGCAGTTATTTTATTTCAAACTGTGCACTGCTTTAAAAGTGTCTGTAGTGTACATGTATCTCTGTATGTCTACTCTACCTATTTCTTTATATAGCTTCTAGAAGCACAACTACTGAAGCCAAGAGTATATACTTTTTTAAATAGAGTATTCACTACATTGTCAAACTGCCTTTTGGAAGGTTATATTGATTTACACAGATGTTAAACCATTTTGGTGAGCCTGTATCCTTAACGCTGAAACACTATTTTTAAAATAATACATTCAAAGTCTCAATATCCTTGATTTAGAACTATCTGTTGATTTGGAAATTGCTAATTGTTTTCTTCTTGATAGGGAAACAAAAAGGAAATAAACTAACACCAAAATCAATAAAAAGTCAGTACCTAATGAACATTAAATGTACACACTTAATACTTAAGGACTGTTAGGTAGCTTATTTAAAGGCTTTAGTCCTTACACATAAAGCCATACACATTAATATATGAAAACAATATTTGCAAATCTTGATAAAGTGACACATCATAGTAGTATACATTCTTAGCTGGGTACAAAGTCAACACTCAAAAATCAATAGCATTCCTGTACACAAATAACAGACTCACTGAGAGAGAAACTAGGAAAACATCTTTCACAATAGCATCCAAAAAAATGAAGTACCTAGGAATCAATCTAAAAACGAAGTAAAAGATCTATACATCGAAAAATACAGTACTTTGAAAAAGGAGACTGAAGAAGATATCAGAAAACGGGAAGATATCCCTTATTCTTTGATAGGAAGAACCAATATAGTGAAAATGGCCATATTCCCAAAACTGGTATATAGATTTAATGCAATACCAATTAAAATACCAATAGCATACCTCACAGAATTAGAGAAAACAACCCTAAAATTCACTTGGAACCAAAAGAAACCTAGAATAGCAAAAGCAATTCTGGGCAACAAAAGCAAAGCAGGGGCCCTCACAATTCCTCACCTGAAATTATATTAGAAAACTACTGTAATAAAAACAGCATGGTATTGGCAAAAAACAGACCTGAGGACCAATTGAACAGATTAGAAGATACAGAAACATGTCCAAATACTCTCAGTCACCTTATCTTTGACAAAGGGGCCAAACAACCTCACTGGAAGAAAGACAGCCTCTTTAATAAATGGTGCTGGAAAAACTGGCTCTCCAGAAGATCAAAACTAGACCCATATCTTTCTCCAAGCACTAAGCTAAAATCAAAGTGGATCAAAGATCTAAATATTAAAACACAAACACTAAATCTGCTGGAAGACAGAATAAATAGGCAGAACTCTTGAAGACATAGGTATAGGCAAAGACTTTATAAACAAAACCTCAATTGCCCAGGAAATATCACAAAGAATCAACAACTGGGATCTAAGCTTATTAAAAAGCCTTTGCACAACAAAAGAAACCACCGACAGAGCGAAGAGACAACCCCAGAGTGGGAAAAGATTTTTGCCAGCTATTCCTCTGACAAAGGACTAATATCTCAAATATATAAAGAACTCAAAAAAATCAGACCCTTCAAATTTAAAGACCCAATCCAGAAGTGGCCAACTGAAATGAATAGACAGTTCTCAGATGAAGAAGCAGAAACAGCAAATAAACATACGAAAAAATGTTCAACATCACTGGTCATTCAAGAGACACAAATTAAAACAACGCTGAGATTCCATCTCCAGAAAGAATAGCTATTATCAACAAATCAGCCAATTAACAAATGCTGGAGAGGCTGTGGAGAAAAAGGAATCCTTCTCCACTGTTGTTGGGAATGTAGACTGGTGCAACCACTATGGAAATTAGTGTGGAGATTTCTCAGGGAACTAGGACTAGAGATTCCATTTGACCCAGCTATTCCCCTTCTTGGTATCTTCCCAAAAGAATTAAAAGTATCATACTACAATGATACACGCCCACCCATGTTTATAGCGGCACAGTTTGTAATAGCTAGATCTTGGGAACACCCCAAATGCCCATCAACTGAGGAATGGATAAAGAAAATGTGGGGGGTTTTTATACAATGGAGTACTACTCTGCCATAAAGAATGATAAGCTTGAGATATTTCTAGGTAAATGGATGCATCTTGAGACCATACTCTTAAGTGAAATAAATCGAACACACATGTTTAAATAATGCATGGTTTCTCTGGTGTGAGAAACTAAAAGTGTAAATAAAGACTAAAATGTATTATATTGGGAAAGGGAAGAAAGTGTCCAAATGGGAAGAGGAACAAGGTGGGGGTAGGAACAGAGGGACAAGAGAAATAAGGAATAGAAGGAAAAAATGGAAACAAAACTTTTGTAGATGAGGAGGGAGGAGGGGGCAAATGGTGGGGAGGGGAACGAGAAAAAAAGCAGCAGCAAGATATATCATGTATGACAGGTACGAATCCCCTATGATGAATTTTATCACTATGTACATCTAAAATGTACCATTAAAATAAAATTTAAAAAACATAGTAGTAAAAAAAAAACATGGTAGTATACATTCTTTCTTTGTAACATTATTAAAAGTATTTCTTTTCTAAATAAGATGTTAGCTTTTAACTTCCTTGCAAGTAAACACCCTGTTTCAATGGATAACATCTCTAAATATATAAATAAGATGAGTGGCAGACAGTAACTAAAATATTCTTTAATTATGCCACTAACATACGCTTTTACTACAAACATATTCAATAAGTACATATGTAAAAAAATGTATAAATAAATAAATTTCTTTGGAACTACTGAAGTAAAAAACATTTCAGAAATACAGGGCTTCTGCACTGAGCTACATCCCCAACCCTTTTTATTTTTATTTTATTTATTTATTTTTTGTTTGTTTGAGACAGGATCTCACTATGTAGTTCAGTCTGGCCTTGAACTCACTATGTAATCCAGGCTGGCCTCCAACACGCAGCAATCCTCCTGCCTCAACCTCCCAAAACGCTGGGATTATAGACAAATGCCAACAAACCCAAATCAGAAATAGAATTTTTAAAGAGAGCTGGCATCTTACCTTTTAAATGGCAAAAATGACTTGTTTTAAAAATTTACAACATAGCTAAATATTTCAATTTCATTAAATAGATTATACCAAATTTAACAATCTTCTTGATCACTCAAGATTACCAATACAATGATTATACTCTTCAGTATTTAAATGACAGCTCTGATACTCGTGAGACTGTGCTCAGAATTATACTCCTCAGCAACACAATACTATGCTTTTAGTTTTCTCTATAATCCTTTGACAAACAGTTACTTTTCTTCTTGTCGCTATGCCAAACTTTAGCAGCCCACCAGCACTATTCTTCTGGTTTGCTATTTATAAAAAGCTCTAGAGTAGAAAATCTGATTAATACTATTACGGACAGCCTAGGTGATGAGTCTTTAACAAGTTTTTAATAAAGTGTACAGTTTCAGATGAAAGGTTTTATGCACAGCTATTTTAGGTAAATGTCAACTATATTTCCATATGTTATTACAGGTTTACTGGGTAGCCTCCCTAAGTCTGGTCTCTGATAATTCAGGTCTACTAGGTAGCTTTCCTAAGTCTGAGCTCTAACTCAGTAGGATATCACTGTACTTGACTGACTGACTAATACTCTGATGTGGGTTCCTAGAGTAACAGCTAGTCCTAATTTATTTGAGTTAACTGGCCTAGAGTTTCTCAGTCCTATGTACACTGAAGGTCTTGGTAGAGAATATTATTTTTTAAACCTCAAATCACAGCCCAGCAGTGGCTCATGAAACCAATGAATTTCAATCAATATTTAAAAACAAAATTATAGCTGAAGGTATAGAGCATATGCTTAGCATGCACAAGACCCTGGTACAATCTCCAGGAGGAAGGACAGAAGGAAGGAAAGGATGTAGAGAGGGTGGGAGGGAGGGAGGAAAATAGGGGCCATGAGGTCTAAACTATTTAATAGGAATTTGCTTGATTCACTCCTATCCTCTCATGTCATCATTCTGCTGTTTACTTGTAACAAAGTTTATTCTTATTATTTTGAATAAATTAATGCTTTTTATATTTCTCAGTTTTAACTTTCAATATGGTAAACATAGATATATAACCTCAAAAACTTTTTAAGAATATAAAAGATTTTGAAACTGTACTCAAAGTAACACTTTGGCCATTCAAGCTTATGATACACAGTGTATTAACTACTGTTACTCTATTTTGTTATGAAATTTATTTTTTCATAAAATAAGAGTGCTTTCTTACATTTTCTTTATTAATATCTACTGTATTACATTAAAATAATAAACTGACAAGTTGTATATGGTAAAAAAAAAAAACCTTCAGAACTACTGGTCTAAGAGCTTATCTTTAGCTCTGGAACATATAATAGAAACGGTTTGATTCCAAATGACTTAAGAGTACTCCTCGGCTGGGGATTTAGCTCAGTGGTAATAGTGCTCGCCTAGCAAGCACAAGGCCCTGAGTTCGATCCCTGGTGCCAAAAAAAAAAAAAAGAAAAGAGTACTACTCTATGCATAGGGTTCTTTAAAGAGTGCTTTACCCCTGAGATATTTAACCCTAATTGCAATAAAAATAATAAACAAATTACCTCTCTGCCTGTAGAATTAAACTAACGGTTCCTTCTTTGAGATCGAATATAAGTGGTGTATTCCAGTTCTTCGTGCTAAAAGACAAATAAAACATATTTATTAATATTTAAAACACTAAATACTTTTAAGTAAGTAGTAGGTACTCATTTTAAATACAGCAACTACAGTTTCACAGTAATTGTACATACACTTTCATTAGTAGTAGTTGGTGCATTGTTCTGAAATTATTCACTTTTATGTCTGTATTCTCAGGCAGTAAACAGACTCTGTTCCCAGCAACTAGCACATAGCAGGCATTCAATAAAATTTATTGTAAGTATTACAATACATGAACTGAGGAATCCTAAGTATAAGTCCCATTCCTGCTTTTACTACCTCTGTGAGTGTGGGTAAATCATCTAATGTTTCTTATCCAGAAAAGAGTGGCAGCATGGCATAGTGAGAAGAGAATAGGTTTTGGTGCCATATGATTTTAACAAGCTTAGCTGGCACCATAGCATGTACTGGTATCCTAGCACTCTGGAAGGCTGAGGCAGGAGAATTGAAAGTTTGGGCCCAGCCTGGGCAGTTCAGTGATTTAGCAAAATCCTGTCTCAAAATAAAAAATCAGTTAAAGGTTGGCAGGGGGTGTGGCGCTGGAAACACAGCTTAGTGTGAAGACCCTGAGTTTAGTTCCCAGTACTAAAAAAAAAAAATCTTAACAAGCTTAACTTTCAAGACATCAGTACCCTTCTTTGTAAAATGGGGATAATGATTGACATGAAGTAGCTGGCAAACTGCCTGTCACACAGCAGGTACCAAACAAACTATAATAACAATCAATGGTAATAAATGTGATCATTTTTTTCTACAGGTCCCCCAATGTTATTCGAAATTATTTCTGTGAAGCATTCTATAATCTGTAAAATACTATATAAATATAAATTGTGACCATGCTTACTAAATAAATTGATAAATAAATAAATCATTCCTCTTGTTTCCATAGGATAAGATGATTCAAAGATTGGGTTGGACAAAGAAAACATTTACAAATGGAAAAATCTATCCTTAAATAATCAGTTATTTCACAGTTTACAGTAACTTTTAGTACTTCAATATATTCTAAAATTATTCTCAGTAACTTTCATAGAACCAGTTCTTTAAATCAGTTTAAACCTCATATTCACATCTGGAAGATGGGAAAAGAGGAAGGATTCAGCGAACAGGCAAACTGATGGGCAATTAATCTTGGCTAGTGCAGAGTTTGATCTCCATTTTAGTAGGTGAATGAATGCATAAAATGCAAAACAACAAATACATTACTATTAATGATATAGTAATATTATTAATTACTATTAGTAATTAGTCTGGGGTTCACACATATGATAAAGTTACATGCTCCTGCATTTTCACAGTAATTCAGTCCTTAGAATTAATCTTCATTCTCTGTCCAAAACAGCTGTTAAGAAAAGTTGTTATTATGTAGTATTTTTTACAATGTCCTCTCAGAAAAATTTGTAATTTCTGACAATGGAGACATAGCATAAATGTCACGGAAATAAAAACTCCCTAAACTATTACACTGAATAGAACACAAAAGTATTTTTCTTTGTTCTTTTTGTGGTACTAAGGATTGAAGCAAAGCCCTGTGCAAGCCAGGCAAGTCCTCCACCAATGAAGTACACTCAAGGACCTTTTTTTTTTTCAAAATTGTGTGACAGGACCTCACTAATTTGGCCAGGTCTGTCTCAAACTTAGAGTCCTCCTCCCTCCGCCTCCAGAGCAGCTGGGATCACAGGACTGCGCCACTCTTGAAAAAGTATTTTTCAATACAATTATTTGGAAAATCATATGACAATATAATGTAGAATGTTTATGTATTATTTTATTCCCATAGAATTTCTTTTAACACACACCAATCTATTATTTACATCTTTGTGTAAAAAACTGTATTTTTTTTTTACTAAAAAAGGGGCAACACTTATTAAGAACTTGGATTCAAATCCTCGGTCTTCCTTCAAGAAAGAAGTGAAATAATTTAACCTGAGGCAAGTCAATCACTCTCTGAATCCTTAAGCTTTTCATTTTATAAATAGAAATAATATTAATAAACACTAAAGTGTAACAATTGCTCAATATTAGTAGATTGTTTAACTTAATGAAATACGTTTTGATTGTGATAGGTCTTTGTACTACCTCATTCTTACTTCTGTTCCTTGGTATTCCATTTTAGTAAGTATTTCATACCTTAATAAGAAACTTGATGACCAGAGTGGGAGGTAAGGTTAAACCAGAAAAGAAGAAAAGCAGTCTTATATTTTGCCACACATTAATTAACTCATATGGGAAAAGTGAAGTGACAAAAAATAAGTAAGAAGAAGCTGCTAAACTTTTGGATATATGTTATCTTTTCCTCTCTTTTTGGTGGTGCTGGGGAACCAAGCCCAGGGCCTTGCACCAAGCTATAACCTCAGCCCAACTTTGGTATTTTAAAAAGCAATCTCTGAAATACAAGTAACACCTAATGATACGAATCCTACAAACTCAAACATTATACTCTTGCCACAGAATAGAACAAATCTCTCACTTAGGGTCCTGCTTTTCTTCAAACAAACAACGAAACTAAACTGTACAGATCTCCTCTATTTTTCTCAACCTAATTAAAATTATTTATTCAAATACATTACTGTATTAAGTAACTGTGAGATTACCTCATATTTCATAGTTCTTTCCCCATATTTCAACTATTTATATCTTTATTTTTCTCAAATTATCACTGTTTTCCTTTCTTTTTCCTTCTTCCTTTCCCTTAAGAAAAAAAATTTTCACATAAAGTTGAGCAGCTAACAAGCAGCTCTTCTGCTTCTCCTAGTTCATTACTCTAGAATTCACTGTTTTCTCCAGTTGTAGATTTTGATTAGCAACATTTACACACAATGACTGGGAATTTCTAAAAAGACAGCTGTTGTTAATTAAATTGAGTATCTTTGTGTTATATATTACAAGGCTTTAGGATACCAAAACAACACTATACTTTTTGTACTTCATTTATGCATTCAAAATATTTATTAAGTACCTACCACATAGTGGGCACTGTGCTAAGCAGAGGGTGTAGAGTGGTGAATAAGAAATGACTCTCTATCCTAAATTCTATATTCATTGATTAAACTATAGCTGTATAATGTTAAACATACAGTACAAGCAAAAATTTTGGGAAAATCCTGAACTATTCACAACCCTTGAAGTTATCATAGTGATTATTTAAGTTTTCGGAATACTTGAAGAATCAGCTTGTATCAGAAGTTAAATTTAAGAATTTTGTAAGCTGATTAAAAATAAACCCATTATTTAAAAATGAATTTTAACAGTTTTATTTTAATGCACTACAAGTAGATATTAATAAAGATAATATAAAAACCTCCTATAAAAAATTTCACAACAAAATAATTAGAGAATAACATGGTTAATATACTGAGTAACATAAAACTTTAAAAACTTACTATTAACCAAATTATATTCAAGACAAAGGTAGTAAATACTGGAAATTTATCATTTCCAGATTACTTTACTATATTTTACTATTATCCATGCACTTGAAGTTATTTACATCCACTGCATCTATATAGTGGTAATACTATATAATGATCTGCTACTCTGCATCTCCTGTCAACTCTCCTCTCGGCAAAATCACATTGGTCAGGGCAGAAGAATTTACATCTCATAAATCACTAAACACTGCATGCCCCTGCTGAAAGCCTGGTGCTTATAATTAACATGTTATTATACTTTTAGAATACCAAATATGACTGGGGATTTAGCTCAGTGGTTAGAGTGCTTGCCTAGTAAGCACAAGGCCCTCAGTTAGATCCCCAGCACCAAAAAAAAAAAAAAAAAAAAATGTTTTTAAGATCTAGGTTCAATCTTCTCCACTGTTGGTGGGAATGTAGACTGGTACAACTGCTATGGAAATCAGTGTGGAGATTCCTCGGGGAACTAGGACTAGAGATTCCATTTGACCCAGCTATTCCACTTCTTGGTATCTTCCCAAAAGAATTAAAATCATTATACCACAGGGATATATGCACACCCATGTTTATAGCAGCACAGTTTGTAATAGCTATATCTTGGAAGCAGCCCAAACGCTCATCAACAGCAGAATGGATTAAGAAAATGTGGTTTTCTTATACAATGGAGTACTACTCTGCCATAAAGAATGATAAACTTGAGATATTCCTAGGTAAATGGATGCATCTTGAGACCATACTCTTAAATGAAATAAATCGGACACACATGTTTAAATACCTCATAGTTTCTCTGGTGTGAGAAACTGAAGTGTAAATAAAGACTAAAATGTATTATATTGGGAAAGGGAAGAAAATGTCCAAAAAGGAAAGGGAACAAGGGAGGGAGAAAGAAACAGAGGGACAAGAGAAATAAGAAATGGAAGGAAACAATGGAAACAAATCTTTTGTAAATAGGGAGGGAGGAGGGGGTGAGAGGAGGGGAATAGGAAAAAAAGAAGCAACAAGATATATCATGTACAGGTACAAATTCCCTATAATGAATGTTACCACTATGTACATCTAACATGTGCCATTAAAATAAAATTTAAAAAAAAAGATCTAGGTTCAAGTTTCTTGGTTGTATTATAATACAGAGTCTACTGAATATATTTTCTTTCATCATTCTTGGACGACTCTGGGTCATTAACATAAACATTCATGAGTACACGGCTACAATATTAAGCTTAAATACCATGTGTCCTTTCTGAAACACTCTCAGCCTATCAGGCTGCTAACTGTCCCTTCTCACAGGAGACGAGTGAGTCCTCTTCTCATCAACTACCAGCTGCTGCCAGACTCTGGGTTTCAAAATCAAATTCCTTAGCATTGCAGATAGACATTATCTCAGAGAAGTTATTTCTTATTATAAAAGTGATTATTAACCTTTGGTGCACAAACTTTATTAGCTCTATTTTCATTACCCGTAGCTTACTTTTTCTTACTTCCTGGTTTAGGGTAAGTTCAGGGTACGCAAGATTTTGAGAAAGTAAAATTTAATCCAAACCATGTTGATGTGAAAATTTGAAAATAAATACCTTATCTCAGTCAAAATTCTGGATTTTTAAGAAATGCAAGATGCTTACGAGAACACATAACATTGAAGAGATGTCGAAACAACTAAGTGTGCATAGTTCAAAGATGCTTTAATGACTCTATCACGAAATTCCAATAAATCCACTGCATCATTAAGAACATTCCGAACCTAAACAAGGCAAAATGAAATACCAACAAACAACATTAAAACATCAAAATTTTAGTAAGTCAGCAAGATTCTGCAACAAAAAAATTGAATGCATTGTTAACTACCTAATCATATAACGGTACCATCAGGAAATCTCTTAGAAATAAATAAAAAAGACCTATAAAGATTTTTAATCTGCAAGCCAAATTGAATGATGCAGTGGTGGAGTGATTAAAGTGAAAAAAATTCTCTTAATGCTAAGAGAGTTAAAGGACAGTGGCATATAGAAGTTGGAAAGAGACTATAAGATTTCTGCCCAAAATAGTACGAATATCTCTTTTTGGGTTAGATTTTACTTTAAAATTTAAGTCCTAAAAAAGGATATGTAATTGCTTTAAAAATCAAAAGTGGAAGAAGAAGAATTAGTAAAGAAAACAACTACATACTAAAGAAACCAAACTGTAGAAGGGAGAAAAGTATTTAC
>PVJO010031173.1:0-14610 GCA_004026905.1 Hystrix cristata
AATGGAGCCTAGCAGTCAGTGGCCCAGGAAGACAGCCCCTCCCCACCTCTACCCCTGCTGTGTTCAGATGAACTGTGAACATTGTTCCTTTACTGGTCCTGTTTTCACTAGGGAGGCCTCACTCCCTCCTCAGCTGTTTCCTGATCACAGAAGTTGGAAAATACAGCCGACCTGTCAGCCTGACACGTGAAGTCTGCCTCGGTCTTGTGTTGTTATGAGCTGTGTCATTCTTTCGCTACCCTGGAGCTTTGCAGCCCAGCTCCGGGCAGGCTGCACTTGGGGTGCAATGGGGGGGGGTCTCTGCTTGGCTGCCCTGCTTCCCTGCCACACCATGTGTGGCCTCTAGACTGTGTCATGCTTGGTTATTTCAACAAAGAAGTGTTTTTAAAACAAAAACATTTAATCCTTCAAAACTCTTTTTTTTTTTTTTACTGAGTACAGATCTTTGGGAATAAGTTTTCATTTCTCATGGGTAAATTCTGAGCCATTTCTGGGCTAAAGAAAAAGTGTAGATTTAATTGTATAAGGAACTATCCAGCTGATTTCCCAAAAGATTGTGCCATTTGCATTTCTACAGCAGAGTCTGTGAGCTCCACATCTCCTTTGGTATGGCCAGTCTTTTTAGGGGGTGGTGCTGGGGATCAAATTCAGGGCCTTGTGCTTGCTAGGCAAGCGCTCTACCACTGAGTTACATCCCCAATCCCAAGGCTGGTCTTTTTAATTTAGCCACTTTGATTGGTACATAGTAATATCCTATGATTGGTTTTAATCTGCATTTTTCATTATGACTCACAAGTTGAGCATCTTTTCATGTACATACTGACCATTCTTCTATCTTTTTTTTACAAGGGACCGTTCAATCTTTTACCTATTTCTTGCTAGGTTGTTTTTCTTCCTATGATTGAATTATATACAGTTGTAAATAGTCTTTATATATTTTGGATACAAATCCTTCATCAGATGCATGTATTGTGAATAATATTTCCTAGAATGGGGCTTCTTTTTCATTTTCTCAGCTATGTCTTCCAAGTAGCAAAAGCTTTTAATTTTGATGAGAGCCAGTTTACGTATTTTTTCTTTCAATACTCTTGCTTTCTGTGGATATTGTCCCATATTTTCTTCTAGAAGCATTATAACTTTAGATTTTTACATCTAATATAGCATCCATTTTCAGTTAGGATTTCAAATTTAGGATTAAATTTGTTCCCAGCGTGAATATCCATTTGTTCCATATGCATTCTATTATTGAAGCAAAATGTGGTACTTTGGTGAAAAATCAGTTGGTCGTGTGTAGGTATATATCTCTGTTGTGTTTTGTCCATCTATAAGTCTATTGTTGATTGCCATAACTTTATAATAAGTATGAACCTGGATTGTATAAGTCCTTTATCTTGATCCACTTGGGCTGCTATGACAAAGTATCATAAACTGGGTGGCTATGAAGAGCAGAAATTTATTTCTCGCAGTTCTGAAAGCTGGGAAGTCAGCGTCAAGGTATTAGCAGGTTCATATACTCTTCTAGTTGGGATCTAAAATTTCTCCCACAAGGCTCGTGAGTTCGAGGTTTGGTCTCCAAGGCCTCGGTGTTCACAGGTGGGGCTTTGTGGGGAGTGATTGGATCATAAGGGCTCTAGCTTCTTTCATGGTTTAATCCACAGATGAGTTCACAGCTGAACAGCTGAACGGGTTATTGGGAGGGGCGGTCCAGCTGCAGGGAGTGGATCCCGGAGGAATGAACTTAGTGAGTGTCTCTCGTCCCCTTCCTCTCTCACTCTTTCCTTCTCTCTGCTTCTTGAAAGTTTCCCATGAGGTGGGCAACTTTCCTCTGCCACACTCTTCCATCATGATGTTTCTGCCTCACCACAGGCCTAAAAGCAATGGAGCTAACCATGGACTGAAACCATGATCCAAAATAAACCTTCATCCTCTAAGTTAACATCCTCAGGTATTTTGTCACAGTGACAGAAAGCCACCTAACGCATAAGCAACACCTTGTAGCTGTGTCTTCATGTGGTGGCAGGGCAGGGGTCTCTCTCTGACTTCTTATAAGGTCACTAACTCCATTCATGTGGGCTCCACCCTCATGACCTCATCACCTCCCAAAGGCCTCACCTCCCAACACTATCACTTTGGGGCTTAGGATTTCAACATGTGAATTTGGGGGCAACAAAAATTTAAACCATAGCATTTTCCAACTTCAAATTTTTTTTCCCCCAAAACTGGCTTGGCTATTTAGCTCTTTTGTATTGTTACATACATTTTAAAACTCAGTTTGACAAGTTGTACCCCAAAAGCCTAGTGACATTGTAATTGGGAATACATTCCTATGTTTGGATAATTTTAAGAGAATTATCTCTTAAAAATAGTAAGTCTTTCAGTATATAAAGATACTGTATTTCTACATTTATTCCATCTTTAAGTTTGCTCAGTAATGTTTTGCAGACAGAAGTTGCACGTATTTTATTATATTTCTATTTCATGCATTTGGTGTGATTGTAAATAGTATTTTAATTTCAATTTCTATTTGTTAGTATTCAGAAATACAATCGATTTTAAGGGTTGATTTTCATCTGGGGAACTTGCTAAACTATGTTAGTTCTGATGGCTTATTTTTAGGTTCCTTGAGATTATGTGTATTGAAAACCATGCTCTCTGTGAATACATACACTTTTACTTCTTCCTTTCTGATCCATATGCCATTTAGAGCTGTGTGTATGTGGGGTGGGGGGGTGTTTGTATGGTACTGGGGATTGAAACCAGAGTCTTCACACTGAGCCACATCCTCAGTCCTTTTTTCATTTCTTAAATTTTGAAACAGGATCTTACCATGTCCCTAAATTGCATAGACTGAGCTCTAACTTGCAACCCTCCTGTCTGAGCCTCCAGAGTGCTGGGATTACAGGAGTGCACTGCAGCGCCCAGCTGCCATTCAGGTCTTTGTCTTGCCTTATTGCATTGGCTAGGACCTCCAGTGCCATGTTGAGTGGAAGTGGCAAGAGCAGACACTCTTTGTTCCCAGTCTTAGGAAGATGGCATTTAGTGTCTCACCAACAAACAGGATGTTGACTATGGGTTGCAGCATAAGCCTTACTAACCTGAGTGAGTACATCCTTGGAGTCAGACAAGCTGGGATCGAACCGTGGCTTTGCCACTGAAACTTGTGTGACTTTGGGCAAGTTGCTTCCCCTCTCTGAGCTTCTTCATCCAGTGAGGATAATAGCATCACTGCTGGGATTAATGAATAATAAATTGGAAATAAACAAATGCTCTTTATGTACTGTAAAGTGCTATGAAGCTGCATGTTATCCAGTGGAATCACATCTTACATGGGTGGCAGGTTTTAGTATATGTGCTGCCGAAGGGAGCACAAGGGTGGCAGGTTTTAAAACCAGCACATGAAGTAAAAAAAGGACATCAAAAAACTCTACTGATGAGACTATGAACTGCAGCTAACTAGCCTGCTGCATGAGTGTGAAGCAGTAGGTAGCCCACCACACGAGGCTGAGACAATAGTGCTAGAAAGAAATCATTAAAACAGAAAAATGTACTTCTTGTGGGCATTTAAAAACTCTGTTAAACAGCTCTTGGATGAAAGACCCGTAATCCAACATTTCAGAATTTCTAAGAGGGAAGAGCAATGAACACATGAGCGATGATGTGAACACATGGAAGGTGTTGGAAGCAGCACAGAGGAGACTCTGAAACAGGCTTTGAATATTTGCATCCTTCTTTTTTTTTTTAAGGCTGAAAGAAGTGAATCAACTTTCAGCTAGAAAAACAATAACGAAGTAATAACAAAATAACAACAAAAGAAAGGACTTAGGGAAAAAATATAAAGTCAGAGAGAATTTGGGGTCACTGAGTAACAGAGGCACAGAGGAAACAGGGGAACACCCCACAGATTCCCACAGAAACACAAGAATAGTAAGATGTGACTCTTCATCATCCACTCCAGGAATGACTGGAAGACCAAAAATGCCCAGACTTCAGATTATCTATAGGGAGGAGAATGAACATCAGATCCTCTGGTGCCCTCTTTCCTGGTCTTGGGTCTTTATGAAATGTTGTAACATCTTGGGGCTACCGAGAGAATCTGCTCAGAGAACAAAAAAGAGCTAGCTCTGAGAGTCAGTTAGCTTTCCATCGCTGTGAAAAAATACCTGAGAAAACCACCCTGAAGGAGGAAAGGTTTATTTTGGCTCTTGGTTTCAGAGGTTTCAGTCCATGGTTTGTTGGTCCTGTTGCTTTGGGCCTGTGGTGAGTGTGGCAGGGAAGATCCAAACCGTAACAGAGTCCAAGCTTTATCCAAAACCACTACCAGAAAGCTGACTGCAGATGCAGAAATAATGAAAATATGTACAGTGTAGATTAACACAAGGCCTGGACATCTCAGAACTGTGCTCAGGACACTTGGGAGAATGTTGGAAATCTTCACAGTGGTTCCAGGGGGAGATGTGATCTTCAGAAACAGCACAGTGAAGGAAAAGGAGCAAGGAGGAATTTAGTGTCCTGCCAGACCAAGGACAACCAAGGCTGAAGGACACCAACATCCTCTCCCAGTTCTACCCACTCTAAAAAATAATCACACTTTGCCAGACAGAAAAGGAGTTCTTGAACCAGTCAGTATCTTACCAACTACTCTATCCTGCCTTCCTCACCCCTATGGAAAGACCAAATCTTCACCCTTAAAAACATCTAGAAGAAAAAGCAGGGGAAAAAAAAAGCCAAACAATTCAACTGATGTAAATTCCCTCCTATCAAAAACAAACAAAAAAAAATTAAAATTGATTGGACCTTATGAGTTTTTATCTTTCTTAAGCTAAACTCATATTCATTTCTGATTCTTCTTACATTAGTCTTTTTATATTATGTACTTTGAGGCCACGCTCATGTGGCTTTCTGTTCTTATAATATCTATGTCCAGTCCGGATGTCAGAATGATAATGGCCTCTTACAACAAGTCGGAGGTGTCCTTTCCTCCTCTATTTTCTAAAGAAGTTTTGTAGGGTTAGAATGATTTATTTAATTATCTTATAGACTCACAAGCAAAGCCATTTAGGACTGGAGACTTGAAATAAAATAGTCATTTAGAAATACAACTCTTTATTAATACATATTTGTCCCACAAAAAAATGGGGTAGTTGTACATGCACATAACACGTACTTTGATCATTTCCACCCTTGTTGCCTCTTTACGCTTTCTTCTCTTCTCTGTTCCCTTCTCTTCTGTAATAGTCCGTAATAGTCTCCCTTCTACTTTCATTCTTTCTCTCTCCAACTCTCTCTGTCTCCTTCTCTGTCAGTCTCTAATTCCACATATGAAAGTAAACAAATCATATTTGTCTTTATGAGCCTGAGTGATTTTACTTAACATAACAATCTCCTTTCCATTTCCCTGCAACAAGCACAATTTCTTTAATTGGCAGCTCTTCACATTTTAATTTGTGTCTTCTCATTTCATCTATTTCATCGAAATTGCCAAATTTCTCAGTCTGTGCCTTATTTTTATATTCCATGATCACTTCCGAGTGTCTGGGCTCTGGTGTTGTCTGTCATTACCAGCTTTGATACTGTTCTTCTTCTCTTTTTGTTTTCTTAATTCTCTTTTTGTTTTCTTTTTCGGTTTTATTGGTCTTAAATAAATTGATTCCGGTTTCACTGATTTTCTCTGTTGTTGGTCTGTTTTCTGGGGTTTCACAAATGACTCTTTACTATCTCATTGTTTCCTATCAGCTTCTCATTCTGGCCTTCTCCCCTCTGTGCTGTGCCTGGATGTCACCTGCAGACAAGGTCAAGGTGAGTTCGGGCTCCCCTCATGGTTCTTGGTCTCCCAGGTCCCCACCTGCCATCTAGTCCACATTCAAGGTTTTTACACTGAGACATTAATTCCAGCCCTGGTTGCCCCCTTATAGCCAGAAGCAGAAGCCATCGTTTCTGTCTGTGAGCTCCAGACGCCATCCTATGCTGCAGTCCTGGCGACCCTCCTTACTGCCACATGGCCCATCCCATAGCCAAATGGTCCCCAGGAACATTTAACCTCAGTCGAAATGCATCAAGAGTGCTCCTTTGATTAAAAACGTTCCCATGTTGTGTGGTGCATTACCACCATCCCCTTCTCATTGCCAAGAAACCCATCCCTACAGTGAAGGACACAGCCAGCCCCACCTCAACTCCCATGTTCTCCCAGGACCCTTTCTAGCACCATTTCAGCACCAGCAGGGACAATCAGGAGGTGAGAGCTAATGTAATTTTGACAGGATGAATTTTTGAAGAATTGCTCACTGCATACTGAAGACCCCCCAGAGCCAGGAAGCAAAGGGAGGAGGGTGGAATGATTAACATTCCAAACCTATGAGGCCACAGAGCTGCAGCCCAGACCTCTGAGGAGGGGCGTCCAGCCCACGGTGGCCAGCGTCTCAAATGGGAGACAAGGAGCTGGTTTTCTAAACTCTGGGGAAACGGGACCTGGACTCAAAGCTGCTTCCAGGTGAGGAAAGTCCCTGGGCACCAGACAGAAGCAAAAGCCAGAACAGGAAACAAAACTGGAGTGTAGGACCCTTCTTCCCACTGTCCCACAGCTTCCTGCAGCGCCTGCTGTTGGCAGATCCTTGCACGGAGTGGCGGGCGGAGCCCAGGCACAGTTTGCAGAGCCCAAGCCTATCTGGCTGACACCTGGTAAGGAAGGGCAGATGTGGAGCTGGGAGACAAATTTTAACAGACAGCACAAGCAGACACCAGATACCAGTACTGTGTCAAGTCCACGTCCTGGGTGTGATGTCGCATCCCGGTTACAAAGCAGGCTGGTGTTCTTACGGATGCCCACTGACGTAAATAAAGATAAAATGCCAAAGCCAGAAATTTGCTCCAACCTGGCCCTGCAAAAGATAGGTAGCCGGACAGCACAGGTGTAGGAAACATTAATATGCAAAGATATTTATGCTGTTCTAGCAGCTCTTTCTAAAGTTTGGAATTTTTTCAAAATGTAAAATAGAGAGTCGCTAAGACTTGGACTCTTGGAGAATCAAGAGCCAAAATATGCACTTGTCTTCCGTCTCTGTGGGGCAGCTAGGCTGTCTCCCTGACTGCAGGGCAGCAGAAGGTGCAGCCTGAAAGGGGATTTTTCCCTTTTCAGACAAGCAGTTAGCACTGAATTCACAGGATATCACTGAGCCTGAGTCTGTGCTTCATCCCGTCCATCCTCCTTTGCCAGGGATTGTGCATGCAGCAGCCCCTTGACGGCAGCCATCCTGCGTCCCAGGGGTGAGGGGCCGGAAGAGAAGCGGGAGCTGTTTCTCTCGCTCTCATCCTGCTCTGCTCCCAGTATGTCCCAGGCTCCCACTGCCTTGCTCCTGGAGGAGCTGAGCTGACTGCCTCTGGGCTCTGAAGAGATACAAACATTTTCACGGCAAGGACAAGAGCCGCTCTTGACCTGGCACACGGCCGGCACCTCCACATTATGGGTGGAGAGCAGTGGTCCCTAAAAGGCCCCTGGGGCTGTGTCTCTGAGCCAGGAGTGCCGATGAGGTCACTGCTGAGCCTGGCTCCACCCTGAGATCTCGTGGTTTCTTCTGATTGCCAGCCCTTCCTGGAAGGCTGCAGGGAGGGTCCCAGCTTCTCTTGCTGTCCCCACCTGGGCAGGATCCAAGCTGAGCAGAGAAGGTCCCCAGAGAGACTCCTTCTCCAGCAGCCCCATCCCAGCCGGAGACCATGTGACTCCAAGGGGCTGGCTGGCGCAGGGCAGGAGAGGCCCGCAGCTCTGGCAGCTGGAGCCCCAGGGCTGCCCCGCTCAGCTCCGCAGCCCAGGGCTGAGGCAGGCAGGACCCAGCGGTGAGTAGCCCTGGTCAGGGCAGGCCTTGGGGTCAGCCCAGGAGCTCGGCTTTTCCTGGGTAGCCACAGCCCTTCTGTTGGCCAGGTGGGGGAGGGGCGGATCAGACGGCTGCATGACACTGTTCAGAGGACAGACACTGTCCAGCTGACCCTCCACCTTCTGACCTGGGCTGTATTCCAGGAGATGGGCTCAGTTAAATAGCATCTGCCCTTCTTCTGGCTCTGTCTCCCCTGTGGTCTGCCGTGTCCCATGCTGGAGGGGAGGGCTAGACCTGATTCCAAGAAGGGTCAAGGAGACAGCCACACCCCAGCACTCGTCCTGGACAGTGTCATGGCCCCTCAGTCCCGATTGTCCAGGGTGGGGACGCCAAAGCCCATTTGCCAGCCAGAGAACCACACCCACCCCCCTCCCACCCCCCCTGGGTGTGTTGGCTACAGAGCCAAGACTGGGCCTCCTATTGTCTGCCTCCCTCCCTTTTCTCCCCTCCTCTCCCCCTCACCAAGCCCTTTCACTCCCCCAGGCTTCTGTGACCCAGTATGGGGACTCCACTTTCTGAGCCCGCTCCTAAGCCTCCAGGTGGGCAGCTGGTCTCACACAGAGGCCCCTGCAGCAGGGCCTCAGTAGAGAGAGACCAGCGGGCCTGACTGAACCGTACCCTCCTGTCACCCACCCCAACCCTGTCCTCCTCCTTCTCCTCCTGTCTGACCACCTCTCATCCTCTGCTCACCGCCACCACCCCCAAATCCATTGCTTCTCCTCCAGGCTTTCCTTGGAGCCCGCATGGCCGTGTCCTCCTCAGCCACCTGTGGGAGGTCCTTGGCAGCACAGTCCCCTTTGGGCGCACAAGGTAAGCAAGGCGCTATCCTGGCAGAGGAGGTGTGCCAAGTCTCACATGGAGGTCCCAGGGCTGGGAAAGTATACCCCAAGCTCTTGGGGCCAGAGCTTCCCTTGGTGATGGAGGCCTCTCCAAGCCAGTGGGCAGGACTACACAGCTGGGATGGGGGTCCTCATCAGTAGACTTAGATTATCCCCAGACTCCACTCTGCCTCTCTTCTGGCTGGAGCGTGGCAACCCTGCCCAAGCTTCCTGAGCAGGGAGCACCTGTTTTCTCGCCCTAGTTGTGACAGCAGGGATGCCCACAGCTCTGATCAGGGTCTCCATCTGACAGGTCCTAGCCCAGGCAGAGCCACCCACTAACGGGCCCTCCGTGGTCCTACTCATGGCCATACCCGCCTTCCAGGGCCTCAGGTGCTGGGACAGAGCACCCCGCCAGAAGTGGGGCTGTTTATCTCTACCCAGGGCTTGACCCCACCCTGAGGGCCCACAGGCTGGGAGGTCCAGACTGTACCCGGGAGGGCAGGGCTTCCTGCAGTGGCAAGAGCTGGGCTGCTTCTCCACTCAGCGGCCCACCCACGTCCTGTCATTTCACCCTGGTCAAGTTACGACAGCAGAGAGTCTGGACAGGAAGAAGAGGTGATCGGGACCTGGGGCTGGTGCCACTGTGCTCAATACACGGCCTCTCCCAAGGCCGGTTCAGCCCTGAGTCCCATCCCTACCCCATCACCTGCACTGGCGCTGCCACTGCCATGCCCACCCTGCAGGGAGAGAGCAGGAGAGTCAGCCATGGCCTTGAGGTGGGAGCCAGTTTTGCACTCCCCCCTCAGGTAACCAGAGGACCAGCCAGCATTGAGGCAGGAAGGAGGCACCCAGGCATCAGCCCTGACCACCACCAGACTCTGGGGAGAGGCAAGGCCCTGTCCCATCTCTCCAGCTACAGGCACCAAGTGCTTGGAGCATATAATGTGAAAGGACAACCACAGCTGGCAGGATGGGGACAGGTAACCACAGGTGGCAGGATGGGGACAGGTAGCTACAGGTGATAGGATGCTATAGGTAGCTACAGGGACAGGTAGCCACATGTGGCTGGATGAAACAGGTAACCGCGCATGTCCAGGTGGGGGCAGGTGACGGCATGTGGGCCTCCTGCTGAGTTCAGGGCAGCCCTGTGAGCTTCAGTATGTAGCTGTGTCCCTGGCAAAGCTGGGGTGAGGAGCCAGGCTCCAACCGAGGGCCAGGTGGGGCTCGTGGAGTTGAACACCTTCAGCATACAGGGCCCCAGGGAGCCCACCACCTTGACCACACCATCAGGCAAGTCCCTCTCCTCCTCTTTGGGACCGAAGTGACAGGTAAGGAACGGGGAACCTCCTGTTGCATCCAGCAGAGGATCTCTGAGGGGGTGGTTAGTTGTCCCCTGTAATGATTCCCTGCCTCTCTGGTGCCTTGCCCTTGTGCCAATGAAGAATGAAGAAGAGGGGCTTTTATTGGGAAGTGGGGGAGTCAAGACTGATACAGGGCAAAACGAAAGTTTATTTACAGTGTGGCAAATACAGAGAAAGCAAAAGAGACGCTATCTTAGCAGTGGACTGATGCCAAAAGATAGGGGGCATCTTACTTGGGATGCCATGTGAGTTTGAGATGCACTTCATATTTATAGGAGTAAGCTGGTTTTTAAAAAATAACTGTTTCACTGATTGGTATGGTCTAGGCCAATCGGGGTCTTAGCCTTTGTTTCTGGGAAGGGGGCAAGGTTGGCATGCAGCAACCGCGAGTAACACTTTCAGAAGGGTACAGTAGGGTACATTTTCTCAAGCACATGGATGGTATGTGATAAGCACATTATGATTTTACAATCGTCAGCTACAGATAAGCATGATGATTTTACAATGTTAGTCGTCCAGGTTTTGCTCTGCATTTTTGCTCATGTTCCTCTAATCTGCCCTCATGCTCCCAAAGTGCGAGAGGCTTGGGATCCTGTCAAGGGGCAGCATCGATGTGATGCGAGGAGAGGGTGGGGCCCTGCGGCCACGACCATGCCACACGGTCTAGTCAAGCTGGAGGGTCCAAGCCCACTGGCCACCACCCCTCTCAAGATGTCAAAGAAAGTCTTGGCTAAGTTAAGAGCTGCTTTGAGATAATGACAGGTCATCTCTCTAGGGTCATTCCGCAACCTGGCATGGCTCTTCCTTTGACTTTGAAAGGAGACCCGATTCAAGAATCAGCACCCCTCAGTCCCACACCTGCAGGTCTGCCTGGCCTGGCATGACCTGCCCCCAAAGATAGCTTGGGAGCTTTTTATGTATTAGCACTTCCGGGAGACTCAGCTTCACAAGCCTTCAACAGGGAGGGAAGGGTAGTCAGGTGACAGGAGTGCCAACAGGAGAAGGGTACCTCCTTCAGTGGCTCCCATCCCCCACCACACCGCCTACCCAGCCCCTGCCTCCCCATCTCCTCGGAAGTGGGCAGGACAAGGGCACGGGGTCCTGAACCCCAAACTCAGATGTCGTTGTTGCTGCAGGGCCGCCAGAGACAGAAAGAGCCCCGTGAGTGCTCTCAGCCTCCCAGCCTCGCACTGACCTTGCACTTAGCTGACTATGGATTCGAAAGGAGCCCCACAGCGTGTGGACTCCCGTGACAGTACCCAGGAGGACGTGGCCTTCAACCTGGCCATCCTGTCCCTCACCGAGCTCCTCAGCCTGGGCGGGCTGCTGGGCAATGGGGTGGTCCTTTGGCTGCTGAGCTGCAATGCCTACAGGAACCCCTTCTCCATCTACCTCCTGGATGTGGCCTGCGCAGACCTTGTCTTCCTCAGCTGCCACATGGTGGCCGTCATCTTCGACTTGCTGCCTGGCCCTCTGGATCTCCCAGGTTTCATCCAGACCAGCCTGACCACACTCAGGTTCCTCTGCTACACTGTAAGCCTGAGCCTACTGGTGGCCATCAGCACGGAACAGTGCCTGGCCACGTTCTTCCCGGCCTGGTACCTGTGCCGCCGCCCGCGCCACCTCACCACCTGCGTGTGTGCCCTCATCTGGGCGCTCTGCCTGCTGCTGGACCTGCTGCTCACTGGCGCCTGCACCCTGTTCCTTGGGGAATCCAGCAGCCACCTGTGCCGGATACTGTGGCTGGTTCTGGCCGCCCTGCTGGCCGTGCTGTGCAGCACCATGTGTGTGTCCAGCCTGCTCCTCTTGCTGAGGATGGAGCATGGTCCTCAGAGGCACCAGCCCCGCGGCTTTCCTGCCCTGGTCCTCTTGGCTGTCCTTCTCTTCCTCTTCTGCGGCCTGCCTTTCGGCATCTACTGGCTGTCCCGGAACCTACACTGGCATATCCCCCACTACTTCTACCACCTCAGCTTTCTCACTGCTGGCATGCATAGTGCAGCCAAGCCCGCCATCTACTTCTGTCTGGGCAGTGTCCGTGGCCGGGGGCTGCGCGAACCCCTCCGGCTGGTGCTCCAGCGGGCGCTGGGGGATGAGGCTGAGCTGGCGGCCAGGAGGGAGGCATCCCACAGGGGCCTCATGGAGGTGACAGCCTAGGCCCTGCGAGTGCTGACCGCAGCTCCAGCCTGGGGAGCCTGAGGAGCTGCCAGAGCGGGATCAGAAAGACTCGGAAGGAGGACTCTGCTGATAACCTGGTCCCACTCCCTGTGCCTTTCCCTCTTTCACCAGGCCCACAAGAAGTTGCTGAAAGCTGGGACAGGAGCCCAGGTCTCTGGAGAACCTAGGAATGGGCTTTTGAGGAAACCTCTCAGTGCCTTCTCATGCTCAGGAACTTGTGAGAGCTGCTGCGTTACAGGCACAGAGAAGGGATGGGCCGGCCAGGTGCCAGCCAGGCAGCAGGCCCAGACCAACTTCCATGAGCTCATCCACCCTCCCTCCTGCTAGCTGCAAGCGCCTCCACCCCAGAGCACAGCACTGCCTGCCTCTGCCGCAGGCTACGAGGGTCCCAGAACTGGAGTCTGGCTTATGCCTGGGGGAAAAAGAGGCTTGGGAACCCTCAGTGGCCTGTGAGCAGCATCTGCCTGGCTTCTGTTGGGGGCTGAGAGAGGAGCTGACACCTGGTCCAGAGTGTGAGGGACAAGCAGCTGGCTCAAGCCTGATAGAAGCCAGGCCAGGCTGGGACTTATCACTGCATGATGGGACACAGATACTACAGGGATGCAGTAGTCATAGAACCCGGTGACAGGCCACGCCTGCCTGGGCTCCTGTGAAGTGCGTGAGTATGGACCCTCAGGATGTCTTCTGTTCTGGTGCTGCCCAAAGCCTAATGCACCACACTGTCTACAGTGGTCAGCAGCATCCTTGTGACCATGTTATCATTTAAGCAGGAAAATGGTGATGTCTCAAGCCTCAACGAGCTCTCAGAGCAAGGGTTGGCATGATGGAGCACTCTGAGGCTCTACCCATATGGCTGGAAAGATTCCGTAACATTAACATTTCCTTGCAGAGGAAGACATGGAGGGGCTTTTAGAAGTCCACGAGGCTGCTGTTCAAGGCTGTGAGATGGGGCCTGAACAACGCAGACCTTGCCCGGGGCTTCAGGAAAGCCGGCAGCCGCTGGGGCCCCCTGGATCCCAAGGTGAAGCATGCTGGGTGGGCAGAGGAGCCACTGAGGGCAGGAGCCCCTCAGTCGGGCCACAGCTGGAACGGCCCTGCCCAGTGGCAGCAGCCCCAACCTGCAGGACAGGGCCCAGATCTTCAGCACCTGGATAGCTCCCCACTGTGCCTCTTCCCCAGCGGGCTTCCCCACAGCAGGTGGGGGAGTTACCCTGGTGCAGGCAGCGGGCACAGAGATGAATCCAGAGCCACCCACTCAGGAGTCTAAGAGCAGGGATCGGAGCCCACCAGCCTGTGCTAAATCTAGCTTGCTGCTGTCCCCAGGCCGCTGTGGGTGAGTTACTCAATCTCCCTACGCCTCTGCTTCCTCATCTGTGAAACAGAGGAGCCAAGTGACTTCATACATCCCAAACACTTTGAAGCACGTCCAGCATCTTGCAAGTCCCAGTAGTTTCATTATGTCGCCAACACTTCAGGTCCGGTGTGACTCTTAACCAGATGAAGGTATCTGAGAAGGGTCCCCTTGAACATCTAAGAACCTCCACGCCTCAAGATAGAAGGACACTGTGTCTCAGCCATGATGGAGCTGGTCACTCTGAGTCCGAGTCACACCCTTACCCCACGCAGGCATTGCCGGGCCACATCCTGGCCTTGGCCCCGGGGTGCATCCCTGGGAGTCCGGGTCTAGGACAGAGGCTGACTCAGGTGCCCGCGGCCCTCCTTCCTCAGGCCCCGTTTCCCCATGCAGGGTACAGATAGGCCTGGAACCCTCAGGACACACCCTCTCAGAGAGCCGACCCTCAGCATCCAGGGATTCGGGGGCAGCTCTAAATTCCTCCCATCTGGCCTCATGGAGCAGAGGTACCTCCCCAGAGGGAGCCCAAAACTGCAGCCTCCTCCAGGGTCTCCACGGAAAGAGCCTGTTCCCTCCACCTCGTCCTGGGCATGGCAGCAGGGATGTGGCCCCGTGGCCAAATTCTGCATAGAATCTGTCTGCCCAGCCCCCATTTGAGGTCTAGGCCCTGGGGCTAGGTGATTGTCCTCCATCTCCAAAGCTGTGATTTCAGGCCCAGTCAGGCCAGCTCAGCCTTGATCCCTACCTGCCCTGACCCCCATATTTCCTGCCCTAAGGGCACCAGTTTTCACCTCACCCCTGGCTGTACCTCCTCTTTGCCCCCAGAGCCAACACGGCCCCACCTGGGAACTCTGGCCAGCTCCTACCCCAGCCCTCAGCCTACACAATCCTGAGGTCAGCTGCTCCAAGGCAGTCCCTTCCCAGGCTCTCAGACAAAGCCAGCTCTGGGGTGGCTCAGGGCCCAAGAAGGACACAGCCTGAGGGTCAGGCCAATATCCACCCTGATCCACCCACCTCAGGACTCAGGACCCACT
>PVJO010031174.1:0-14632 GCA_004026905.1 Hystrix cristata
CACAGTCCCTGACATAAAACTATACTATAGAGCTACAGTATTAAAAACAGCATGGTACTGGCAAAAAGACAGACCTGAGGATCAATGGAATAGATTGGAGGATGCAGAAACAACCCCAGGCACACTCAAATACCTCATCTTTGACAAAGAAGCCAAAAACCCTCACTGGAAGAAGGATAGCCTATTTAACAAATGGTGCCGGAAAAATTGGCTAACCACATGTCGAAAATTAAAACTAGATATATATCTCTCACCATGTACTAAACTCAAATCAAAGTGGATCAAAGATCTAAACATTAAAACAGAAACATTAAATTTACTAGAGGATAGAATAGGAAGAACCCTTGAAGACATAGGGGTAGGAAAAAATTTATGAACAAAACCCAGACTGCACGGGAAACAATACAAAGAATCAGTGCTTGGGACCACATGCTAATGAAAAGTTTTTGCACAGCAAAAGAAATCACCAAAAGAGTAGGGCGAAAACCCACAGACTGGGAAAAAATTTTTGCTAGCAACTTCTGTTCTTTTATGAATAAGACCAGGAAATTTTAACCATCTAGAAGTAGGAGCACCGCATGTTTACACCTGAGATCACTGAGGTGCTTTCTCAGCTCAGGGCCTCTGGTCCCATCATGTGACAGTCCACCAGCCCCTGAAAACTGACGAGAAGAACAAACACACAGCACAAAGGAAGCCCACTGATATCCTGGGAGGAAGCATTTCGAAAGCGCCCTAAGTAGAGTAAAACAGAAAAAAGCAGACAAACATAAAACCACCAGAGGAGGCAGTCTGTGTTAGTCACGAGAGCAAACCCAATATTACACTAACTGTAGGTGAGAGAATATGGAAGACACGGAGCGACCCTGATGTGCTGGCCACAGTTCCAGGCGTCAGCTGCCCTCAGGGCACTGGATCGGCCTGCGCTGGCTCTTTGGCATCTCGCCCTCTGACTGGAGGCCAGAGACACGCTCAGACCACTCGGGGCCACTGCGCCGGCCCTGCACCGCCCAAGCCTACCTCCAAAGGCTGATCCTTTCATAGTCGCTTCCCAGGAGACAGAAAGAATGTAATCTTCAGTTTCCTTAAGAAAATGCTGTTTTAACGGGAAGGGAAAAGAGGGATAGAAAAAGGAAAGGGAATTCATGGAGAAATGTGAATGTACCTGCTGTGAATAGGGAAGGGAATAGAGGGGAGGGGCAGGGAAGAGGGGGGAGAACCAAGATGCACCATGTACAGGTACAAAATAAATGTGATGAATGTAACCATTATATGTACATTGTACCAATACATGTTCTTGGTTAAAAAAGAAAAAAAAAAGAAAATGCTTTTTGTCATCACCTGACTCCATACGAATAAAAATGACAATGGAAATTAAAAGCAATTACTTCCCATAAAATGGGTATCATCGTATCATCGAATCATTTGCATTTTCCCTATTTTTATCTATTCTGGGAGACATTTAAGAGGTCAACACTGTTGAATAAAAGTCTGATTCAGATACCTTTCACACACCATACTGGTGCCAGTTAACAGGAGAAGCTAGAAATGAAGAGAGAGAATGATTTTTGGGGGGTGCTGGGGATTGAATTCAGGGCCTTAACACTTGCTGGGTGAGTGTGCTAACACTGAGCTAGATCCCCAACCCCCAGAGACAATGACTTTAAGTATTAGCAATATATTATTAAGAGATTATAGGACTCTAGCAGATGATGTGAATTGATAATGAATGTACCGAACACCCAGTGCTGGGAAAACTAAACACTGAAAGCATCTACGCTTTGATCAGCAATGTGCTTCACGTGCCTGTTTCCACCGAAGCTGCCTCGTGATTCACTTTGGCACCATTATTATGAGAGATGTAAAGTGCAGTATTGTGGGATATTGAGGCTTTTGCTCTTATAACAAAATCTTAGGACTGCAGAAGTCTGATATCTGTCCACAAAATAAACTATAGATACTGAGTGACCTACTCTAGTAATGATTATATTACCTACAAATTGGTAACATGTTCAGAGAAACAAAATGAAACACATGACTTTTCATTCTTCAGATTTCTGTAATCTAGTCATGTCTTGATCAAAACCATGAAGGTTTAGAGTGCGTACAAAAATACAATAAATATTTTTAAAAAATTATTACAAGAAAAGACACATTGGGGGTTGGGGATTTAGCTCAGTGGTAGAGGGCTTGCCTAGCAAGTGCAAGGCCCTGAGTACGATCCCCGGCAGCCCCCCAAAAAGCAGAAAAGACACATTGGCACTGACCCCTGTCAAAAGACTCCCCTTGTGTAGAACACACGGAGCCCAGCGCTCCCGCCACTTTCCAAAACAGCGCTGGACACCCTCTTTCCTGTGTGCCTTTAGTGTGCTATATTCTGGCCCCCTCCTTGCCCTGAACTGATTAAAAATTTTTACCTTTCGTGGTCATTTGGACTCTGGCAAAGAGCCAAAAGTCACATGGCGCCAGACACAGTGAATTAGATAGCCGAGGACACACCACACCATAATATTTTTGTGAGACTGCATTTCTGTCAGATGGTACTCAGCTACGAGTATTCACCATATTTTTGAGCACACCTCATAAAAACATTCATGAAAGTGGCACAAATGACGGGACAAGTGAGTTTGAAGTAAGGAGGATTATCTTCGGCAGAAGTGATGGCAGTTTGTCCTGTATTGTAATATCTTTTTGTCGCTCTATGTAATTTAATCATCCTGTGTGTGTGTGTGTCTGTGTGTATATACATGTGTGTGGTTTTTTTTTTTTTTTTTTTTTTTTTTTTTTTTTTTTTTTTTTTGGTCACCGACTTTCACAGAAAACCTTTGAAATGCTTCCTGCAGAATGTTTTTGCCTGGGGAGACTGAGTCTTCAGGGTTCCTCTCCTTCAGCACCAAGGCTTCTTTCTGTTGCTGCATGCTTCCTGCTTGGGATACTGAGCCTGTCAGCCTCCACCGCACCCGGGAACTCACGGTATGGGCCACTCGCCCTGCGCAGGTGCAAGCGAGGGAAGCTGGGTGCTGCCACCCGAGGGACTGTTGTAAACACGGGTGAGACAGGCATGAGACGAGATGCTCTGCAGTGTCTGAGGAGGGCTCCAGATGTTTTTAGCAGGCAAGTGAGCATGTGTCTGGGCGGGTGTGTCTGCTTGCTGAAGAGCTGTCCGGGCTGCGTGGCTGAAATAAAAAGCATCTTGCATCTGACAGATCAACGAAACAGGAGAAGACAACCCTGCAGCCAGCATGCCCCAGGGCAGGATGGCGAACCTTTCAGGGCTTTCAGTGATAACCAAAGGCCAAGAGTGGCACGTGTGCCACAGGCTCGGCATAGTCTGCGTCTCTGCAGTGATCCTTACAAAGGATACAAACCGCGCCCAATGCTGTGAAGTTGGGGGGATGCTGAACAGAGGTTTGATAGAAAATGACTAGAACTCTAATCACACACTGCAATCCTGGAGTCCCAGACACCACCATCTTCCACTCCATGTTTTCCCTCACAGAGAACATACAGACTTAATGCTGTCCAGAACAGCTGGATAAAATTTAACATCGAGGTAGCTCATCCACAAATCTCTTAAGTCTAGATCTCAAGACTGAAGCAGACACGTCCACCTGAGCCAAACATGGTTTCCATTTCAGCACGAGGAAGAGACGTCACAAGTACAGAGAAAATGAGATTTCATCATCTCATTGTCTCAGAGAAATTGGCTTTTGGTGATGGCCAAGGCTTCTCAGGCATACTGCCATCTTACTGCAGGGGAAAATTAATTCTTATTTTAATAAAATATTTTAAAAATTTGCCTCTCATCAGTCTTCCTCTTTTCTTCTTTCACTCTTTGGCGCTCAGTGTTTCCTTCCTGAGGAGGTTAATGGCTAGTTTATAGACAGGACAAGCACATCGTGGGGTTCCCCACGCAGTTTCCCCAGCCCACCCGGCTCCTCAGCCTGAGACGCAGGGCTCCTTCCTCCAGGTGACCCGACACGACAGCCTGCGGGCCGGCTCACTATCAAGGACGCGGTGCTCGCACTGCTATCAGGAGAATCCTTTTAGACATTTTAGTTTGTAAGTGGCAAACACAACTGAAGGAAACAAAGTAAACTTTGCTATCTCAACAAATCAAACCAAACATGACTAAACAAGGCTCCAAACCAAAGACCTCCTTCTGCAAGGAAAGCACCCATGACAGGAGGCTTTCAGCACACTGGAGGATGAGAGTTTCCTTAGGAAAGAAACTCGAAGCTGATTTTCTTACGGTAACTCTAGAACTGACAAGGATAAACTCTGTAGACACCAAGCCAGATAGTCTAGTGATGAGTATGTCATCCACCAAATTGGAAATGCTCACAAAACAAAATAATTTACACAAAATATTTTCCTCTCCACATTTCCATAACCTAGCCATCTATGTGTTTTGAACATATGTGCTACAGGATCTAAAGATATTCTCCGCAAAATATCAGGATGAGAATATTCCTTCAAACTGTTCTGGGCCCCACAGCAAGAATTGGTGTTGTCTGGAATATGGAAGAACCCCAGCACGTGGTGACAGCCGACTATCTCATACACACACTGACTCTCCCTCCGAAATTACTATCTGCGGTGAGAGGATAAAGTGGTGCTCGCCTGGGAGCCGTGACTGCGCAGGCCATGTTGACTGGGTCCGCCCACTGTCCTGAGAGGCTGTGGGCCGCACCAACCACAGCGAACTGGCCACCTCTCTAGAAAGCCGCTGCAGCCAACCTGCGCACACTAACTCTGTTTTCCCTGTGCTTGCTCATAAACGCTCCCTGCAGCCAATGGAGTGATTCTTCATTTAACAAGGGCAGGGCGATGCTCAGAGACTCCACGCTGTCAAGAACAGCTGTCTTCAGACACAGCTCGGTCGGCTTCCAAGTCCAAGCTCACCCTAGCAGGCCACACCGTCTTCAAAGACAAAACTACAGTGTGTGTGCTTGCTGGTTTAGATTCTGCTAACTACAATATTTATGAACAGACAGGCAGGTTTCAAGAAAGTCCTGGAATAATCCTGCTCAATAGCCTGACTTCACAAAAGAGCTCTTCCATTCCTTAGTGACTGACCGGCAGTTTTGCCGAAAGGCTTGTGAGCCCCTGGACTGACCTGTGAGCCCCATCCTCTCGGGACATGGAGGTTGTGACAAACAGAATTGAAGGCAGGGGCCAAGTGAGAGCCACGCACTGACAGGAATGTTAGTTGGGAGGGCAGAAATGGCCTCGGAAGACCGACTCAAAAATGCCAGCCTAGTCCACAGGTGTGGCTTTGCACCTCCGAGCCAAGAGGAAAAGGGGCCTGTGGAGTCCCGTTGTGCATAATCTCTCTCCTACTATTTTATGCCCACATTACCCCACTGAGGAGTGAATGTTTACCTGGAGCTCCTGGAGAACGAGCCAGTTACACAGACTCTCGTGGCCTTAGTACTCAATTGAGAGATTCCTGACCATTACCTGCAAATATTTGGCTACAAATGAGGCCGTTCAAATAACCTGCCCTCAGTCCCAAGGCACTGAAGGATCAAAGACTTGCTTAGGTTCAAGATTTAATTTCTGAAGTTAAATTAAAGAATGTATTATCTGAGTCTCCACTGTGTTCTCAGGGATGCAGTGAAACAGCAAAACCTCTACATGAGCTCAAATACGCACACGTAACAGTATATGCTTGCAAACTTTCATGAATGAATTAATGTACAGTCATGGACACTCAGCCCTAGATATTTGAGGGGTATGTTCTTGTTTTAGTACTCAGTTATAACTCTCATTCCCTTTAAAAATCTCAGCTACTGTGGGTCTTACAGGTGCCAGGCTAGTCATTGGCTTATATAGGTCATACTCATTAAATGAGCAACTATTTATATCATTGTCCCACTGTTTTTTAAAGAATTCTTTCATTTATTCAAAAAAATTAGCCACTTTGGCTAAGGATAATGGTGCATACCTATAATCCCAACAATCTAGGAGGTTGAGGCAGGAGGATTATAAGTGTGAGACCAGCCTAAACAATGTAGCAACTACCACACACATAAACAAAATAGCCATTTTGTTACATGTATTGCTTATTTAATTTACTTGACATGAAGTATATTGCTTTTCTTAAATAAATTTAAAAACAACTGGGAAATTAAAAAAATGACCTTTCACTGGTGCCAAAATCAACATGGTAAAAATATGTTAAATAAGGCTGTGCAATCACAGAAATTGTAAAACTCATACTAACATTTCCCTTTGTTGGTTACTGACTTCCTTCACGTAAGTTCCCTGCTTAATAAAATTGTTATCGATTCTGTGATTATTTTCATCTAAATTCTTTGTCATATTCTTTTAACTTTTCCTACTCTCACAGTTGAGAGGCGGCCTGGGAATTATATACCTTTTACATATTCACAGTCACTTAGAAGCACGTGTGTGAAGCGCATGTGTAGATATGCTCACTACCTATTTTAGAGAATATTTATGTCTTCACCTCATTTGCCACTGTAAAATCATTTCTTTCGAGTAACGAAGCGCTGCAGGCTGGACCGAGGAGACACCTCTGTGCAAAAATGAGCCCTGCGCCCCCTAAGTTGGGCTTCCGTGTCGATCCAGTCAGCTTCCTTAGATCTGGGATCTCCCCCGAGCTCCTGGGTGCTGAGAGCTGGCTTTGGGGAGAAGATTGGCTCATGGGGCTCTGGGCCTCTTGTGGTCCGTCCAAGCCTGCGAGCAGCAGCTGGGGATGTTGTGTGCCTGGCAGTGGCCCAGGACAGGAGCAGTGTCCCTGCCGACTGTGCACTAAACTTGGAGCCAGACTGACCTCCCCTTGAAGGTGTGGGTGTCGGGTATTCTGTCCCAGCAATGAGAAAGTGCCTGGGACAAGTTCTTTAACAGAAAAGAGAGCACACAGATGCAGATCACCTTTGTGTTATTGAGGAGGAAACCAAGGCCCATAAATACCAACGCGGACAAGACATGTAAATATTCAAGGAACGCATAAAAATACTTTCCTACCAAGATAACGGGACAGTATCATCTGACCTCAGAAGAAAACTGGATACACGCTCGGCAAGTGTGATACGCAGTAGTGATCTGTGCCAGGCGGTGGCCATCCCAGACACTCGCTCATCCTGGACGCTTGAGGGACATTTCTGATTTTCACAAGACTTCAAAAGGTTAATTCAAAATACTACACTAAAAATGGAAGTGATCAGGAGCTGAAAACACACTTTTGATGAGGATATTGGAAAAGAGATACGTATTCTTCCAGAAGTACAATTTTGATGTAAACTTTTCTCTACTTGCAACATGTCCCTAAAGATTAAAAATGTAGAAGTTCTTTAATCCTACAATTTAACTCCTAAAATATGTCTTACCTATGTTACACATATCTAAATAGAATAAATTATTCTATGACATTTTATCACCGCCCTGTTACTATAATCCCAAAAATAGAAAGGACCTCAAAATCTATAACTAGTGAACATTTAAATGAATTATATTTATACAATGATACAATAATTAAATGAAATCATAAAGGCTACACACACACACACACACACACACCTACAGCCTTTCCCTTCCTCCCAAACATAAAATGATCTACACAAAAATTTATTGTAGCAAGTATTCCCCCAATATATCATGTATGTGTATAAATATACTCACAATTATCATGCTGAGATGCATGTTTATATTTCATTCTGGAAGATGCAAGATGATTGAATTGTCATTTTCTTCGGAAATACAGGAAATAGTATTGGCAGATAGGTAAAACTAACTTTTGTATAAACATTTTGTGGTTTGAAATGTTAACTATGTGACTAGAGTATTTTTAAAATTACATATTTTTAAATTGTTAATTGAAATATACTTTGAATTACAAATCTAAGATATATAATACTTTTTAAATTTTTCTGGACCATGTTTTGCTTTTATATAAATTAAAGTTACACTCTCAAGATGAAATCAGTGATAAATGTCTTGATTATCAGTTATACAAGAGATACTTTTGCAAGAGGTTGGAAAGCAGCATAACATCACGAAAAAAAAATTTCTATTTTAATGTCTGAAAGTCGATTAGAATATAAAAGTGGCTTAAATCAATGTGCAGCTTATATAAACATTTTATGTTTAACGCATTTGATAGTGTTGTTAAAATTCTTCATTACCTACATATTTGATTTTGTTTCACAGAAAAATCACAATTTTCTCTGACTAAAATATTTACAAGAGTCTTTAAAATGCTAATTAAAATGTTTGAGGTATGGAAGAGGTAGGGAATATTTGATTCGAATATTACATTGCAATCAATGTCACTGAGTGCTCCTGGGCCCATCACAAAGTATGTGAACAGTAGTTTTCAATCAAATAGTAAAGAGTGAATGATTAATGTAAAGATTAATGCAAAAATCAAGGAAAGAACTGAGTCACTGCATGCATTTTAGGTTTTTTTTTTTTATAATTTTAGAAAATCGCCTCATAAGTCTTATTTTCAGCCTTCTTGCATAATCATTGTACAGACAAATTCAATTGCAAAATAATTCTGCAAGAAAGACTAGCACACAGCAGTGAATTTGACCTGACTTGTTTGCATGCACACTTGTTCTAAGTGTGTACCAGGACCTCACGTGTGGTGCACATCTGTAATCCCAGAACTCGGGAGGTGGCATGCATATGCAATCCCAGCATCCAGGAGGCTGAAGCAAGAAGATCTCCAGGAGTCTGAGATCAGCCTGGGCTACATAGTGAGTTCAAGGCCAGCCTCAACTACATAGCCAGACCTTATCTAAAAACAAACAAACGAAACACTTGGCCCTTCCAAACCACTCTGCTTATGCATTGACCAGAGTCTGAGGGGGAGAACCTTGTGTCTCCCACTCTGTCCTGCCTGTCCCCATTCAGCAAAGACCCAGGCAACGGGACTGTGCGACAGTCAGGTGACATCTTGGGAGAGACCTCTCCTGCAGGCTTGGAGTCAAACAAAACCTACTTCCTCTGTGGTGTTCTGCTGTTTCTGTGTGTATCTTTATAACAGCACCAGGAAGGAAATCAGAAGACTTCAGGAAGCGCAAAGTCAGAGGTGAGCATTCTCTCTCAAAATGACCCCTTCCTGGCTTCTGCCTGGATTCCTCCTGCTGGCAATGCGGCGTGCACTTTCCATGTCCTCCTGTCCAGGGGACAAGCACAGCCCGTTGTCATGAACGCCTATGCTAATGTGCTTGCTTACAGATGAGATGTGATTTTCCAGGAGCAAATCTGCACAGGCTATGCAACCGGAGATTCATGATGTCTCTTGTAGGGTTGTACAACTGTCTGACTTTTTCTATTCATGTGTCTCTGCCGAGTCAGTTCTGTAATCACCATATTTTCTGATACTGAATCAGTAAATGCATTATGTTTATATATAATTCAGAGACAGTAATACTATACTATAGAACATACATTTCCCGACTGTGATTTCTGAAACGGAGGCGCTACCCCAGAGGCTTTTCATTCAGTGACTTGGGATGGGATGCCAGGCTGACCAGCCCTAACCTGAAAAGCTGAAATAAGAAATCCTCCAAAAGCCAAACCAATTTGAGCGCAGCAGGATGCCACCAGTGGATGATACCACGACTTGACCTCTGTGGTCAGAGCAGTCAAAACAGGCACAGTAAGAAGGGTGTGGAAATCACCTTCAGACTCTGTGGATATGGTGTCTGTGAAGCACGAATGAGTTCAGTGTTTAGACGTGAGCTGCACCTTGAAAAATCTCACTAAGTGGGCTGGGGATTTAGCTCAGTGATTAGAGTGCTTGCCTTGCAAGCACAAGGGCCTGAGTTCGATCCCCGGTACCACAAAAAAAAAACAAAAAAACAAAAACAAACAAACAAAAAAAAAACCTCACTAAGTGTGTACAGACATTATAACAAATAAAACATGTAAAAGGGCCCAAGCATTTCAGATAAGGAATACCTGTCCTTCGTAAGTTAATGTGGTTGTTAATCTAAATGAACACATAAATACAAAAGACAGCTTGATCTCAATAATATCTTATGATTTCTCATATATGAGTAACCCGAATTACAAATACATTAAGGAGCAAAATAAAAGATGTATAATAGGGAGCAAGGCAATGTGTCTTGCCAATGGAAAGGGGACCAAGAGATGGAAGGAGGATGAAGGAGGGGAAGGAGACACAAAAGGAATTAAAATGTGTTGTGCACAGTCACCGAGGCCCCACAAGGAATGTGCTCGTTATGTGCTACAAACACGCATTAATACAAATAAAACTTCAATAGAACATTAATGTTTCTGTGGTTCCACAGAGATCTCCAAAGTTTTTTCATTGTTAAATCCTCTATTTTTAGGAAATTATCATCTATCTTTAATCTTTGATTCTAATTTAGTGTATATGATCTTTGAAAAGATTCAGAAGTGGTTTTTGTCTTTAACTATTGTCTATAAAATAATTATATTAAGGACTGGTCAGTATAACAATAGCATCTTATTGCAACACTTGAAGCATAGAATAGCTGTGGTAATACATTTCTGGGCACATAATTGGGTACCATTTTGTACTTATAGCTGACACGTAACATAGAAAAGGTTAAATTTCAAGAGTCAAGATCAACTTATTTTCTTTGCAAAAATTTTTCATTTACTGAAAAATAGTTATTTTATTTTAGGCAAATTCTACCAGTGGACATGGAGGTGACAAAACTCAATTCCAAGGACATTACAAGTATCATTACTCATTATTCAATTGCCAGGATTGTACAAGGAAACCAGGGTTTGTCTTTCTATCTTGTGTAGGTGTTTCTTTACAGTGTATGCGTGTTAGCACAAGAATACTAACACAATACACACACACTAGCACACTAACACACACACACTAGAACACTAACACACTAGCACAACCAGCTATCACAACAGAAGTTACAGTCCTTTGAGGCTAGATGAAAGAACGTTTCATATTCCAAGATGTGACACACAGTTTTAAGTGGCACGGAGAGTCACAGGAACTACATGGTTCCCAGGAAGCTGAGGAGGGGCAGAAGAATCACGGGGCTCCGCAGGTCTACAGTGGAGTCTCGCTGCTATCAGCTAAAAAAGGTTCGGAATACAGAGCTTTTCTTTTTCTTTAATTTTTGATTAGTACAGGTTTGTAGTACACAATGCTTACCGCCCTTGTGTGGAGTTGGCACACGTACATACATCTCGATTCCTTTTATCATCCCCCTTCCCCCTATCCCTTCCATCTACCTCTTGATCCCTCTCTTTTTCTTTTTTGGTACATGCCAGCAACCCAGAACTTATTCCTTGTACCCTTTGTGTGGAGTTGGTACGTGCACAATCAGAGTTGCCTTGGGCGACCTAGGTAACATCCATATGTGACAACGAGCTGTCATCAAAAGCTGATGGACACCTGAGCCGGCCGGTACAAAGTAGCAGCTGGATGTCCGGCTCACGGGACCCCAGCATGGGGCACCCCTGCAGGACACATGGCCACCTGCGACAGGAAGAGCCACGATGGGGTGTGTGGTTAAGTGGCATGAGATATATAGAGAGCAACACAATGGGAAGCTGGGGGAAAAAACTTAGTCTTCTAAACCCAGGCCAACAGTGACAGAGTAGGTAACGCTCGATGTGGCCCACGACTGCAGGTAATCTTCACATAAATGGCACATCAGAGAGCCGCCCGGGCGACGGGCACATGCAGTCGAGTGCTCGGACTGCGCGGCTTTGCAAAGAGTTTACTATCTGTGAACACCAAGACAGTAAAAGAGCGCCCATCTCTTAGGAGTTTAGCAAGAATTAAATCAGATCATGAACATGAAATGGTGGGCGCACTGTGCAGTAATAGAAGCTATCTGTAAGCACTGTGATCACGTTGCTGTAATACCAGGATTGTGCCATTGTGACACGTCAAGTCAGTAATAACACAGAGTCAGCGTCACTGTACGCAGAGGAGTATGAAAGGTAAAACTTATGTGGACGCATTTCTCCATCCAGTTCTCTGACACGACTGAGATGTTATCACCCCACACAATCGTTGGGAGTGCTGCCCACACCATGTTTCTTAGGGGCAGACGAGCGACTGGCCACGGTGTCCAGGGGATGCCAAGGAAGCCCATGGCTGGGGACTATGCAACTGTCCAAATCTCTTATTGATTACCATGAAGTAACCATGGCATTTCCATGGCGGTGAATAGATGTTACAACCTTTTATTTGCATCTGATTTGTGAAGATTTTAAAATGAATACTGAGCTGGATGTGGTGGCATTGGCCAATAGTAATGCCAGCACTCTGGGAGGCTGAGGCAGGAGGATCTCAAGTTTAAGATTACTCTAAGCAATAGTGATTTAGCAAGACATTGTTTCAAAATAAAAAAGTCTCGGGATGTAGCTCAGTGCTGAGCTCTGAGTTCAATAGCCAGGACCTCCATACTGAAGACCCTGCAGGTTTATACCTCACAGAAATATGTTATCTCAGAGAGCAGAGACTGAAGAGTGTGTGACAGTGAACTGATATAACACGGTTTCAAAGTTGGTCAATAGTGATGAAGACACAGAATCTGCCCCCACTTTTGTGTTCCGAATCCTGGTTTCTTCATTGTTTGGGTAGAATTCTTCCCCTGTTCTGCTTCTGGTCACATATTGTACCTGTTGCTGCCGGTGCCATTCCCTGGGCCGCGCTTGTCTCGTTAGCCAGCATCTTCAGCTCACGCTAGAACTGTGCTGGCTTTTACTCATGAACTCGCTTTTGGAGAACTGAACAGTTCCATACTTCGGAGTAATATTTCCCTAATACTACTTCTTACTGCACCTAATACTCTCAAAATTCATACTCTCTAGTGTGTCACCTAAGAAAGCCAAAGTCTTTGCTTTCACAAGTCAGTTTTATACTTCACTGGTTCTGTTTTTATACAGGTGGCTTGTGTGACAAAAGTGCTTCCAATGAATCAAAGTAAAAGGTTGGCATTTGGGTTCCTTGCTGAAGAAGTGCGCGTTCACAGTCCAGCTGAGCGCAGTGTGAATTCCTCGGAAGTACGGGCGACAGGAGCTACTACAGAACGTCACATTGTCTTCATCCTGCAGCTCAGAAGGAACTTTACCTGTGGGCGTAACGTGGCATGGGATATCTGGCGGCAGAGGTTCAGGCTGCCTATGCTAAGAAATTGTGCGGAGATGTGAAATGGCTTGCGGATGTGTCCGTGTGGCTCTTGCCACCTTCAGCACAGGCGTGTTCCTCTGCAGTGGAGCAGAGGAGGAGCAACTGTGATGCGGCAAGGGCCTCCCAGCCTACAGCCAGCACAGCCGATAAGGCGGGTGAGGCGATGGGAACATGTCAACTCTGCGCCCTGACAGTGCCAAACTTCTGTCCCCTCCTGGGATGTGGCAATCTCCTGATGCAGCCGAGAAGAGGCAACCTGGTCCCCGAGGCCAATAGGCCGGTCCCTGTGCAGAGATCAAGGTATGCCACTCGCTTAAAGTTGACTTCCTCACAGATCTGATTTGGGGTGTAAGGTAGGTACTTCATGACACAACAAACAAGAACCGCTCTTTTATATAACAATCGCCTTTTCTTAGGATACCCTTGGAACAAAATCTAGCAGAATAAATTGTCCTAGGGAGGAAAGAACAAGAGATGAGCGAATGAGGGGATAGAAAAGGACTGAGCGGAAGAGAGAGAATGAGGCTCTTGCCTGAGGGAGCAGATGCAGTGCAGGAAATGGACACGTCTACCGCGATGCATGCTGGAAACGAGACCATCCATATACACAACGTTTCGGTAAGTCACTGAGGCCAAACTTGTTCCCAGTTTTTATGGACAAGGTGACACGCAGATACACAGGATGCAGCCTTGTCCCCTGGAGAGTCACTCTGCCACAGGTTAGACATGACTGAAGGAAATAAAATTTTAAGGCAGCCTGGGAAAACTGTAATTGCTGAGGTATACTCAAAGTGCCATCGAAGTTAAGAGAAAAGGGAATTCTGTGAATGAATGAATGAATGATTGGAGGAAACACGGTGAAATAGGTGACATTTGCTCTGGACCTTGAGAAGATGAGGAGAATCCTGTTGTTCAGAGATGCTGAGTGCAACCCTTAAATCTAAGATGGGAACATTCCTCAGAGAGGTGCCGATCCCAAACCCCTCTCCCTACAGATGAGAAAACGGAACACTGCAAATACTGGGGCTCGTGCCACAGAAAGCGCTCGCACATAACACTATCTACTTCGCCAAGCTCATCAGAAGGGGCCAGGTCTATTGAAATGAAAGGAAAGTCTGCAGATGGTCCAGGGATTCTTGTTTGAGAACTGAACCCATAGTTAATGAAATCAAAATTAATCCTCAAATTAAGATTCAGAAATCTTTTTTCAGGTTATGCATAAGTTTGCACAGCAGAGAAAGGAGAAGGGAAGAAGCAGACACAATGAGTAGCTCCAGCCTTCCCAAGATTGGAGGGGAAAAGCAGGGGGCATCACAGTCCCAGACATAAAACTATACTATAGAGCTACAGTATTAAAGACAGCATGGTACTGGCAAAAAGACAGACCTGAGGATCAATGGAATAGATTGGAGGATACAGAAACAACCCCAGGCACACTCAAATACCTCATCTTTGACAAAGAAGCCAAACACCCTCACTGGAAGAAGGACA
>PVJO010031175.1:0-14624 GCA_004026905.1 Hystrix cristata
ACTATGTAAAAATCGGCAAAGGATCTGAATAGACAGTTTTCCAGAAAACATATAGAAAAAGAATACATAAAAAACATTTAATACCATCAATCATTATAAATGCAAATCAAACCCACAATCAGATACTACTTCACATCCACTAGGAGGGCTCAAATGAAAAACACAAATAATAAAAAAATGTTGAAGATGGGCAGACTGTAACCCTCATATATTGCTGGCAGGAATATAAAGTCTGGCAGTTCCTCAAAAAATAGTTACCATATGATCCAACAATTTCATTCCTATGCATATACTCAAGAAAAGGAAAGCATTATGTTCACACAAAAATTCATACAAAAATGTTCATGCAGCATTATTCATTAATGGCCAAAAAGTGAAAATAGCTCAAATGTCCACCAACTGATGAATGGACTAAAAAAATGTGGTACATTTATGGAATACCATGCAGATATAAAAAGGAATGATACATGCTACAACATGGATGAAGGCTGAAAACATGCTAAGTGAATGTCAGACATTTTATATGCTGAATGAATCCATTTATATGAAATGGCTAGAATATGTAACAGGAAGTAAATTATTGTTATCGCAGCTAATGAGAAGGAACAAGCAGAGTGACTACTACCAGGTAAGGGGTTTCCTTCGGGAAGAAAGTTCTACAGTTAGATAGTGTTGAGGTCTGCACAATCTTGTGCATCTACTAATAACTGTTGAACCATATGGCTTAAAAGGAAGATTTTTTTAATAAAATGTGAATTTTAATCTCAATTTATACACAATAAAAAAGTAATATGACAAGCTGAGGAGAAGTAAATTTTGTTAAACATAAACACACAGGGGAAGAAATGAAAAAGAAAAAAATTCCTTTCGGCAGGACTGATCTAGAGCAACCAGGCAGGCCACATCTGAATCCTCGCTATATATATATCCTCTTGACAAGCTGTTTTCTTAGAATAATGCCACTTTCTTAGGCCCTCAGTCCAGCTATAATAGAAGTATGCAACAGTTCTTGCTTATATCCAGTTAAAACTTCCTACCTCCTGCTTTTCTAAATTGGTACTCTACAGAAAAATCAGTAAGTCAAGTCTGTTTTTTCATTCCCTAAACAGGTGAAATATCATCATTTAGACTATCTTCTCATCTCTGCGTTAAACAGTCCTACTTAAGTAGTCCTACTTTCTTTGATAGCATCTTTTTTTTTTCCTGTACTAGGTATGAAACCCAAGGGCTCTCTACCACGGAGCCACATCCCCAGCAACCCCCAACCCATGTTTTATTTTGAGATAGATCTACCTAAGTTGCCCAGGCTGGGCCCAAACTTGCAATCTTCCTGCCTCAGTCTCCCAGAGTGTGAGGATTACAGGCATGTGCCACTGCATCCAGCTTTTTACAGGATTTTAAAGACCATTTTGGCTACTATATTTAAAAGCTTCTCTCTCTCTCTGTCTCGTTCTCTCTCCCTATATATAATATGCATGTAAATATATATTATATACACCATATATTTATGAATACCACCAGGAAATGAATGAAATATGCCATGTTCATACAGAGGAAACTAGTAATTCTATTAATGTACCTAAAAATTACATTCTTTTTTCTTTTGGCAGTCACATTACACTATACATTCATACTGGGTTAACTGACTACTTATGCCTAAGTCTTTTTCCATTCATGCTGCTTTTAATCTTACCTCCCCTGAACTACACTCATGAAGTCAATGAAAATAAAATAAAGATCCAAGTATATGACCTTACCTTGTTATTTCATCTCATTAGATTCGGTCCATGGCACCAATCTATAAGCATCATTCTATCACCCAAGGTCGCTGTTATATCTTCCAAATTTGTATAAAGTACCTAACTGGTAAGTGTGTCTGTTTCTCTAACCAAGTAATTTGTTAAATGTAAAATAACATTAAACTAATGGTAAACTACAGTGCTTTTTTCTTAGAAAATTTCCTCCAGATTAATATTGAACTACTGATCAGAAATCTTGATAACCAGTAGCAATCGCACCTAACTGCAGCAGCAGCCAGCCTAGACCCTCCATCTCGCTCATAGACCTCCGATGAGTGTCCTTATCGAGAACTTGCCCCAAATCCCCAGATTCTGGATTTACTGCATACACTCCCATCCCAAAGGGTTCCCAAAGCAAGATATAATGTTGACATGATGGTTTACACTTACTGAACTTCAAGGCTCTTTAGAGCCCAGCTTACTAATTCCAGATGACTACAAAACAGCTTAGTTTAAATTTATTTTCTTCAATGGATAGTATATTAGCATTCAAATAGAACAAACTATTAACAATTGCTTCCTACTCCTGTCCCCCACTTTCATTCTCTCTCCCTTTCCCTTCCTCCTCCCAGTGTTTTTTTCCAAGCAAATTCAAACAATATGTATTAGGTACACACACACCAAATTTCTTACACTAAAGATAGCATCAAAGAATTTTTTTAAATAATCTTGCTCCAGATTCTCATATAAAACCTGAGCTCCCTACTGTACAGAGTCTACCTTCCTCCCACTTCGGAATATGAAAACATTTTCTTGCCTTGAATTGTTTGATTTCTCTTTTGTTCTAAGCCAAGTCTTCAAACATCACCAAGGGCAGCCCAGCGTCCTCATTATCAAGCTCAATGAGGATGTAAGGCACGGGGCCCAGAAGATGTGAACACAGAACAGTTCTTAACACATCTTAAGCTTTAGATCTTTCCTAACTCTGTTCTTAGCCTTTTAAGTCTGAATATAATTATTATCTTTTCCCACCTCCATGCAAACAGATCAGAAGTCCCACTTCAAACTGTCCATCAGAAATCAGAATCTCAGCTGGGGATTTAGCTCAGTGGTTAGAGTGCTCACCTTGCAAGTACAAGGCCCTGAGTTCAATCCCTGGCACCAAAAAAAAAAAGAAAGAAATCAGAATCTCTTTGGTTCTATCAGAGAACAAATCCCAGATGTATCAAAGGATAAACACCAGACTCTAATAGATAATGTTTATCAAAATAAAATGTGAAGCCACTCTGGTGAGACCACTGTTTTCCTTACATTTGGGTGTAGCATGCCCATCCTTCTTCCACTGTGAGTACAGAGAGAATTCTTCATCTTTGAATACCAGCATACAACCCTTTGCATGTCAGAAACCATATTACATCTCCCAACTAACTCCCTTCACAATTCTTTTAACCCTGACAGTGATGCGGATGGGATATTGCTTCTACCTGACAGAAATCTGAACCTAGAGGGGTTAAAAACATACAGAATTTCAAATCAAAACTGGTAGGAAACTAAAACAAAACAAACTTCTAAAAACACAAACTTAACAACCTGAACGGATGAATTCCTCAAACATACAAAATACCACAATTCACTCATATAAAATAATTGACAGCCATCTAACAAGGAAACTAAATTTGAAATTTAAAATTCCTAAAGGAGAAATGCCCAGATGCAATGTGGTTTTAAAGGTGAATTCTACCAAAAGCTTAAAGAGGAATCAACATCAAATTCTACACAATCTCTTCCAGAGCACAGGGGTTGGGGATTTAGCTCAAGAGGGAGAATGCTTGCCTAGCAAGTGCAAGGCCCTGAGTTCGATCCCCAGCAAACAGAACACAGAAGAGGGGACATTCCCCCAATCCATTGTATGGGGTCATTACCGATATCAAAACAGATCTAACAAAAAAGTGAAGCAAAGGGAATGCCTAGGTCACAGCGATGGCGAACCTTTTAGAGCTTTAAGATACAAACAGCCCGCCAAAGCTTGCACACCACAGGTTCACCACCACTACAGGTCAGACAAGTCCTGACCTGTACAGGCAACCAGCCCAGATTCCAACAAGTCAGAAGACCAAGGGAAAAGTCCTCAAAATGACAAAACAGAAAATACTAAATGTATCTAAATACTCAAAAAGCAATTCATATAACTTGGGGGTTTGGGGATTACGCTGCTGAAAAGTACAAGGAAAACTAAGACCAAAAGAGGAAAAATAAAACAATATTAATTCTAGTGAAGACAGAGTTAAATGAATAAGGCATACTAATCACTGTCCACTAGAACATTCAGCAGAACAGTTCTTACATAATGATATAAAAACTAATATTAACACAACCAACGCATTGTCAAAATTTACTCGTAATTTGGAAGAATGAGGGATGAGAATCTTGCAAGCATTTAGGAAGAATGCTATGCAAGGGATGAAAGCAAGCTAAATCTTTGCCTCCCATAGGAGATAATGCTGAAAATGGAGTAAAATTCAAGAACTAGCAATATTAGTATGTTATTCAGAAACATACCAAAAGAATTAACTAAGTGGTTGCCTAGGAGGGCACAGGAGGGTACCCTTGGACCTGCTTGGCTATTTTTCACAAGTTCAGTTCAACTATTTGGTTATGTAAGCCCTAAACAACAAACTAAATTAAAACAAAACTCTCACAGCTAATACGTGACTGGGTCAGAATTTGAACCCATGTAACTTAACTCCTACTCAGGTCCATTAATCTGTGAGCGCCTATGAACCTATGCTTCTTTAGCTTCTCAACTACAATAACCACCTAGTATACAGTAAGCCCTCCAACTGTTTCTAAATGAATGGAAGAAAGTGAAAGACTAGAACTGCGTTTCTAACACAAGCAAATGAATGAGGGCATACCAGCCAGAAGAAACAGCAGAAGCAAAGGTAGGAAACAAAGAGTGCGAGTGCTCAGCAAGAATGGAACAAGGAGACAGGAGGAGGAGTAATGAGAAATACCAAGAAAACCCACTGGCTGCGTGAAAGGAGACACAGCAAGAAGGGTAGCTTGGAGCCATGTGTCAGGGGAGGGGAAGACACTGGCACCTTGCAAACAGATCTACCTGGTCTTGTGCCTTGGGAGTTGATCAGTTTTGCAGGTTAACATTTCTTTCCCAGTCAGTGTCAGCTTTCTAGAATTCATAGTACACCAGGTTCTCTATTATCCTGAGTTTTTCTTTCAGTAGCCCAAGTACAGTAGTATTAGTTACTCAGCCACTGAAAGGGTGACCACACAAGGGAAAGACGGGGGCAAGCAAAGCCTGGTGAAAACTCACAAGGGTACAACCACCTCACTTGTGGATCTTTCTGCTCTTTACAAAAGCATTGGAATGAAGGGCACAAAGAAATCATCACCTTTAGGTAAATATGTGTATCTCTCGTTGCCACTGTTGGTGCATTAATTTCATCCAAAGTTTGTTAAGCCATTCACTAAATGTCAAGTGTATGAGAGTACAAAATTTCTGATTTTAAATAATTTATTTTCCAATGGCAGAAATACTTATAACAGGTTAAGCAATGCAATTGGTATGAACAAAAGTACTATAGAAACACTAAAGAATCAAAGACTACTTATTTAACATTTTTTATTATGAACAATGTCACACAGCCAGAAAACTCCCACAGTCACTACTGTGCTTTGATCATCAACTCATGGCCAGTCTCATTTCTCTTCTACATCTACTCACAGTCTTCGAGACATCACATTACTTACCTAGAAATGTTTTAGCACGTATCTCTAATGCATAGGGACTCTCTTTAAACATAATATAAATATGAATCTTAAAACCGTGTTTTCAAAAACTGATATACAATTAACATATATAATTAATTATATGTATATAATTAACATATACAATATGTACATGTAATTAACATATACAATATGTGTATAATCAACATATATAATAACACAGAGATATTAATGTGTTCAATTGAGTTCAGTTGACTGCATACCCCTGTGTGACTATTACCTAAAACAACACATTTCCACGGCCCAGAAAGTTCCTATATGCCCCTTTCTGTCCAGTTTCCCAACCCAGACAACCACCTTCTAATTTTACTGCCAACAATCAACATTAATTATTCTTTGGACTTCTATAAATGGAATTGTTAAGACCTTGTAGAAGGTTTCTAGGTTTTGGCCTAAACAGGTAGAAAGTGTTCCAGGTAGAAACTACATGAACATAATATAAAGTTGTATAAGGATATGTTCATGAAATGATGATGAGCTCGGGAGGGTTGAAGACTGGGAGGGGCACTGGTACCTGAGAGAAGACAAGACTACAAAAGGAGGCTCCTTGGAAAGTTAGGGTTTCCAGATTAAATACTACTGTTAGTTTCTGAGAACGAAGTTGTTAAATAAGCTTTTTCTATGTCCCAAATTATCTCCGTCAACTAAAACTTGGTCCACTGTTCCCAAGTGCTTCTTTTTGCTCAACCTCCAGCTGAGGGTGACCAAGGCAGGAACAGTGTTCTGTATCTCCTGGTTGTTTATTCCCATCTGGCTGCAGGCCTCTCTGCCATCTCAGGGAAGGGCACCCCCACTCCCACCCATGGCTTCCTTCTGCCAGAGCAGTCTCTACCTCTATTTCCAATATAGATGAGGTTCAAAGGGCAGCCTTACCATGATCTGGATTTCCCTCTTGCACACCTGGAGATCATGCTCATTGTTGACAAACATGCGTTTCAAGGCACACTTCATCCCGTTGCTTGTCCTCACCAGAAACACAATAGCAAATCCACCTGTGAGAGAAGCACACGCATTAGCTCTTGCCAGTCAGATCCGGCAAGTCACCGTAGTCAAAGGTTGCTGCTGTCACTCTTAATGCCACTGTCGGCCAACCCTTAAGGCCTACCCGGCCCAGAAGGCATTCTTAGATTCTTGGAATTCAGAGACATGACTTGCGGGACTGGACGCAAGAATCAGAGAAACATTTCTAAACAGTTATCTCAGAATCAAGGAAGAACAGCGATTATCTTCCAAAGAACCCACAAATAAGCAGGTGAATGAACAGAAGAAGCAACAAGATCTAGCTACCTTTCAACTACTGTTCTGGGCACTCTGATGCTCTTGTTTAATTCTTAACACAATCCTGTGAGGGTAAAGTCATTGTTCCTAGTAAAACAGTAACTAGCTGAAGAAAACAAAGACTCAAAAGAGATTCGATACAAACCAAGGTTTCTGTTTTTTTGTTTTCTTTTGAACCTAAGTTCAGGACTCTTTCTCTCCTATCAGAGAGGCTAGAAAATTGTTTTAATAATTGCTACTATAAATAGTTGTCAATTTATTTCAAGAATCTCCTTTTCTTCTCACTCTTCCTCTTTCATCCCTCAATTCAAATCTAACAGTAGACCTTGAAGACTCCTCCTGCTCTCCCTATTCCACAGGCAATTAAGAAAATACAAGATGAGAGTGCTCTCCTATCTAGCAGACACTGGAACTCAATTAGTGGGTATACATACATTTTAAAGTCTGCAGCAACCTTTATTTAAAAGACAGCTCACAATTCATTAACAAAAATCTATACAACTCTAACAGGAATTCGCAAACGTTCTATCATTTGTTCAGCTTTAGAGTTCCACAAATTCTTAGAACTCCTGGCCTCAATCTCACTCCCAAAGCGCTGGATGAGGTGTTCAATGACCTTGTTACGAGGATTAGATAGATAAGGTGTAGAAAAGCTGTCAAAGGCGAAGGCTTGGGAACAAGCAGCAGTTATACTGACACTCAGTCCACCCGCCTGCCTCGGACACTGCATCATTTAACTTGCACATCCTGTCCATTGACACTGTGCAGGAAAAAACACTGCTTAGGCCATTTCATGCACAGAGACAGTCACTAACCAGATAGAAGTGGATACAGAAGGAAGTCATCAGTATGGGAACTTGAAGTCGTAATGTAGTAGTGGTGTTAGCAGCTACCTGCAAAACTGGTATAGCTCAGGAAGCAGCTATTACCAAGATGTCCAGCTGCCAGGAAATAAGAATGAGAACTGCTGATGCTGTTCTATTCCCCTGGGCCTCAGTGGCCTTCAGCTGTCTGCTGAAGTGTGCGGCATTTCCTATTGCATTGTTACAGTAATTAACACTTCTGCAAGTTAACTTGAGTAAAATCCTATTCCTTACAACCAAAAAGAGCCTTAATCATAAAGCGCTGTTCCACATTTTCATAAAATACATACATGGTTCTGTTAAAAAAAAATTAATGAATTCAAATGTCCCAAATGCGCACTGTGATGATTTAGCAGAAACTGTATTTTTGTACATTTCCTGTCTCTATGTTCTCCTGTACTATTCAGATAAACATTTACCATCCAACTTTTACTTTTAACTATCATGTTTCTAATCCTCTAATCTAATTTCCAATCAAGAATGTTTTCCACTTTCTTATGGTACATTAAATTGCTCCATTAACAATTTTAATTCTAGAACTTTGAATATTTACTATTCTAAGAAACGCAGCACTGACAATTAAGGTGTTTCTCTCTCCCTCCGCCCTTTTACACACACATACACACACTTTCTAAATTCTAAGATGTGTATCTTTTTCCATTTAATTTTTAGAGTATCAGAATTTGTCTTATAATAAATACGTAGATTTAATGCAGTGATATTTGTTTCTTCTTTTTTCTTTCTCCAGAAAGTTATTAAAATTATGAATGCACTTTGTAATTTTTTTAGAATCAGGGAAAGTGGTAGTATAGATCATGAAATTTATATTTATATTTGCAATTGTTTCATACACAGCCCAAGTAGGTTCATTTTATAGATATTCTGAATATTTTAAAAAATCACGGAACTACAGATACTGCACCAGTAACATTAAGTCCTACGGAGCATTAAGTCCAAGAATTTTGCTTTATGGGGAGAAAAACCAAGTGAGGCTTAGGAGTTCCATGGCTCATCAGGGGCAGGGCCTGAAGCTATGCCATTCTCCTGACTAGCCGAAAAATGTTCTTTCTACTTTATCTATTGTAGAGAAAACCCATAGAATGCCCCTTTTGATAATAAGAGGATATCAGACAGTGCTGCAGAACAAAAGTTGGGAAAGGGTATTTCCTTTACTGGAAATAAGTAACTCCTTCATTTTACCAAAGTAACATAGCTCACATTCCATGAAGTTAAAAGATGACTTGCACATAAACTGCAAACTATACATACAAGTATTAGTTCATACATCGGTTATCACAGTTCTTGCCTTTCTTGCTTAAACAGGATTTGATGGAATACTTTCCCCACGTCGCATTTGTATATGGCAAGTTTTAAAGGCATTTCAATGTGTGATCCTGGCACCACAAAAAAATAACAAGTCAGTCCTTCTAGAAGCAGGTTAATGGAGCTGCAATTTGAGATAACCACCACCAGAGGGGAGCAGAGTAATTAGCAAGATGACTTTTCCAGCCGGGATGAAGGAAATGGGTCACCTACCACACCATCCCGTGAGTACAACTGGTTGAGCAAAGTCAGACCAGATTCGCAAAGCCTATGACCACAATAAATCTAAAAGCAAAGCAATGAATTACTATGCCTAATGCAGAAGCACATTATTAAAAGCATCTATGTCTATAAAATGATTTAATTGTAGGTGAAAAGGATTTAAATCATGAATTCAAAATTGAAGCCTAGTAGGATCTGTCATTCCAAAAATGTTGGCCACTGTCACTGTGTCGCTGACCAAATAGAGGTGTAAATTACTAGGTCAGAAGGTGGAGGGGAGATACCGCCCATGGTATTTCTCAAGTGCAGGGCACACATAGATCAGGATAATGACTTTCAGCCAGAGTCCAGCCTATTACAGAAGGAGCTGGCAACAGAAAAGACAGTCAATAGACATGTTTATTATTTCAGACTGAGCTGCATCCTGAGACCCTAGTTAAATGGAAAAATCCAGAGCTAAAGTAAGGATGATTTGGACAAAGGTAAGAAAATCTAGCTGGTCTGTGCTAGTCTTTCTGCCTACTGGCATTTTGTGAAACACTAATATAATCTCATCCATGAATTTACTGAATCACAAAAGGAAAAAGGATCTAATCTGTTAGGTGAAGCAAGCATGTGAAGCAGCCATGATAATTTTGACATAGCCATACTTCGTCTATTACATATGTAGGGATGTTTTTTACTTACACAAAGAAACATGCTTTCTCTCATTTTCCCTAAAATATATAGCACTCTTGGTCTAATGCTCTCTCCCTGATTTTTGATGAAAATGTAGATTGGTATTTATAATCCACTATGAGACTAGAGATCTTGTCTGTTTGGTCTCCCTCTGGATCATCATGCCCTGGAACAGAGTTGATCACATAGTGGGCAATCAATAATGAATTAAATGTCCTCTTGTTAATTAAGGGAACAGAAAAAGCAACAGGGTATGGTGGTGCTTTGGGACACCTACGTGTCTGACCCATGTAAAGGGAGGGCAGCTGTGCAACTCTGCATAGCTGTAGCCATGTAGGAAGATGGCAATGTTAATTTCTAAGCATACAGAGCTAGTTAGCAGAATTCAAACTAGATCCCTCTTTTTTTGTTGTTGTTTTACAGTTTTCTCTTTAAGCCAACTTTACTTACAACACAACACACCAATTTTACATGTATAGCTTGATGAGTTTTCACATGATATGCTCTTGCAACCATCACCACAATCAATCAACCACTGCAAATAGTTCAGGCCCCTTTGTAGACTACGCTCCTGTCCCATAACACCTGCTTAACTTCAGATCTATGTTCCATCTCTGTACATTAGCTTTGCTCACCCTAGGATATATGAAATCATATGAGGCAGGATCAAAAAATGTGTTTAAATTTTTAAAAATTTATTACAGTAAAAGACATATTGTCATTAATCCCCCATTTTCTTGACAAAAGGTTTTCATAAGCATAGGACTGTGGCATCATGCACTAAATTACAGAGATAACTTGGACCTCTCAAATAGGCAAAGATGTCAGAATTGTCTAGCTCTCTGCTGGACGAAGGTAAGTGAGAATTTGTACTATATTGATCAGTTTGACACAGACTAGGACTGAGCTAAACAGCCCTGTTTCAATCTTTTAAGACCTGTGAAGCAACCAGGTCACATCCTGTGACCTCCACTTGACCGACTGGGAGGAGTATACAGTCTCTAAAATCTCTTTTAGTTCTGGTATCAATAAAAGATCACAATCTCTAGCTGAAACTTTTAAAAGACAAATAAAACCTCCTCAGGAGTCTCCTCATGATATTTGACATCAGCAGTGGGACTTTGGAAGCAAGCAGTCCCTCTCCTGGCTCTGTCTCAAACACTGCATCACGATGGGCGGTACCAGGCCCAAGTGTTGTTCTCAATGAAGCAGGACACCAATGACTTCCACTTAGCAAGGAAAAGTGAGGGCTGAGAGAAGAAAGGTGAGCCCTTAGAGAAGAAAAGCACCAAACTGATTATCAGTAGTGATGGGAAACAGCTGAGCAGACAATGCGAATGATTAGACCAGGAATATGAGACAAAGCAGCCCATCATCGTGCTGAGACAGGGTTTCTGGATTTGCTGCCAAAGAGGTTTTGCTAGATATTTTAAAATTAGGCCTAGATTCTAGGCACAAAATATCTGTCACATGGTTATGTCTTGCAGCTAAATGGAACGTCACTTCCTAACGCAAGGCCCATGTCCACCTTCAGAAATGGTGTCCACTTGTCTGCATTCCAAAGAAGACACAAACCACAGGAGTCAAACGATACCAAAATGAGAAAGCCTCACCCAGGCTCATTTTCTACTCTCTTTTCCACCTTCCTGCCCCACAAACTCTGTTTCTTTTAAAGTAAGGTTAAGCTCGATGGACACTGCTTTGAATTACCCAAGGAAAAGAAAATGAGCATAAAATAAGACTTCTGAAGCTTTTCTAAAAGATCAGAGAACCCAGCTAACATAGAATTCACTCAGCAGATTGAGATGAAAGGGTAACTCTGGACAAGATACTGGGTCTCTTTGCCCTCTGTTTCATCTGAAGAAAATAACACTAATTTAGTAATTTTTAAATTGGGTTCTTCACAGCCCTAGGATTACAGATGGTTCTACAGTGGCCAGACAAGGAAAAACTGACTCCACTTAAGGTTTGGACTCTGTACTCAGCTTCCTTCTCTGCTGGAAACAAAACAGCTCCACTTTTGTATGTTTGACAATAACTCTGGTAATGATGCTAGAAAAAGAGGGAATGACTGTTTTGTTTTATGGTACCTGGAATTGAAACTAGGGTCTTCACACCAAGCCACATCCCCAGCCCTTCTATTATATCTTTATTTTGAGACAGAGTCTTGCTAAATTCCCCAATCTGGGCTTGAACTTGTGAGTCTCTTGGCTCAGTCTCCCAGAATGCTGGGATTGTATGTGCTGCCACATCTGGCTGACAACTCTGTTTTAAAGTAAATAAAAAGTACCTCCCCAATTATTCTGTGGCTCTATTTAAAAGGCTTTTTTGTTTGTTTTGCCTTGTATCTGTGTGTGGTTTTTTTTTTTGATGGTACTAGGGATTGAACCCAAGAGCACTTTGAGCTACATGTCTAGCTTCCCCGCTTTTTTATTTTGAGACAGTGTCTCACTAACTTGCCCATGTTGCCCTGGAAACTAAGATCTTTCTGTCTCAGACTCCTGAGTAACCAGGATAGTACTGGTGTGTGCCACAGTGTCTAGCTATAAAAGTATTATTATTATTATTATTATTTTGCAATGCTAAAGATTGAACCCAGGGCCCCATGCATGCTAGGCAAGTACTCTACCACTAAGCTACATCCTAGCCTGTAAAAGTATTTAATGAACACAAAAGGATTACACGCCACATTAAATCATCCACATAGCCCTTACTCACATGCCCGCTGTAGGTAAAAATGCCTCCAGGTGGCTTCTGGAGAGGGGCCCACACCACTAATGTTTACATGACCTGGAGACAGTGTAGTATTCCTTCAAAGTCCAACAAGTGAGGTTCAAAGCCCAGCTCAGGCATGCTAGAAGCTCCCTGAAGTTGTCCTCTCACCCAACAAGGGCAGCTAAGATCACCCTCATAGCACTGAGTAAGAGTCAATGACAGGCTAAGTACCCAGCACACAGGAGGCACTGAAGAATAAAGGTGTTTCCTACCTCTCCTCACCTAAAGACCCTTTGTTTCCGCATGAAACCTTATTACAAACGTCTACATGTAGAATTATTTTAAGGTCAATGCAGAAGCCAAAATGTCTAACAGGGCCGGAGAGATAACACACAGGAGCAGAACAGCCCAGGGACCACAACACGTACAGAGAGAGGTAGATGATGGAGCTCACAGGGAGGGGCAGGGGCTGCAGCAAGGAAGTGCGTACTCACCCCACTCCTGGGGCAGCCACTCCTCGTCTGTGGCCACCGGGGCATATGGGCCAAGGGATGGATGCCAAGCCATTTGATTTCCAAGAGAAGCTCGATTCTTAGGTGAAATCTCTTAATTTTTAAATTTAGGCAGCAGACATTTAAAAAAATCTCCTAAACCCCATTCAGGTCAAGGAAAACACCTCTAGGCTAGGACTGAACTAGACAGCCTTGCTTCACTCTTTTGAGAGCCTGTTAAGTATGTAGGTAGGTCACCTATTACAACTTCCACCTGATGGACTGGGAAACTGAGGCCCTGAGAAAAGCCTAAACGATCTCCCTAGGACTGCCCTCGAGTGACAGAGTCTTCTACAGTGAGGACTTGGGTGTACCACCTAAAGTGGTTGGGACTTTCCACAGAGGGATGACCAGGAAACTGACAGACACCATCAAAAGACAACTTTGCCAAAAGTTTTGGAAGGAACAACTTTTCAAAACTCTAGAACAGATGGCAAGGAGCACAGCAACGCTTGAGCAGAAGAAAAGGTCAATCAGAAGCACGCGTCAACACTGATTGCAGTGGGGGTTTGGGTTTGTTTTTTTAACGTCAATCTCTCCTCATTTGCCTCAAATTAAAAACCACCATGTGCCAGATCCTTCTGGGGAACATGTCAAAGCAGTCCTTTCCCCAGGCACAAAGAACACCCAGATGGGGGATGACTTGGGGGAATCTACTCCCTCTCCTCAGCAGGACTGTGGGCACAAAGGCAGAGCCTGGCAAATGTTTGGCAGTGGTACAGAAACATCAACAGAACCCAGCCACAGCCACAGCCCAGGCTGAATACGGGGTGCTGACAAACAGCTCTTCTCCTCTGGGACTGTGATAATTAGGGAATATTTCCAACTTAGGAGGTTCTCATCAGAGGTTTGGCAGGAGATCCGCCCATCCACCAAGACACTCAATATTTTTTCTTTCCAGGAAAGGTACCTGCCTACCTGGGTTACAAGGGAAGAGTTTAAGAAATCAAGTCGGTTCACACACGTCCAAGGCTTGTGAATTACTGCACAGGGAACCACAGCACATAGGACTTTGCCTGCCAACAGCTGAGGGTGACCCAAAGAAGGCCTTTCCCCAAGCTACCTGGCCCCGCCTTCACTGTATTGTTGCCATGGGGTCAGCCATGTGGCAAATGTAGAAAGAAGTGGTGAGACAGCAGCAGGGCCACATTCTTTGTCCACTAAAATCCACAGAGCAGCTCACCCAGGCCAGGCTGAGCCATGCTGTTATCTATACTGCAGCCAAGCAGTGATCTTTTAAAAACAGAAACTGAGAAATGTTTATTCATTTCAGATGCCCATTTTTGGATAGGGTCTTTAAATTTGGGGGGTTTGATCTTTTTGAGTTCTTTATATATTCTGGATGTTAGACCTTTGTCTGAGGGACAGCTGGCAAAAATTTTCTCCCAGTTTGTGATTTTTCGCCCTACTCTATTAGTAATTTCTTTTGCCATGCAAAAGCCTTTTAA
>PVJO010031176.1:0-14582 GCA_004026905.1 Hystrix cristata
GAAGGGAACTGGGTTGTTCTCCTTGCTGAAGGAGCTCGGGGCCTTGCTGTCCTCAAGGATGGCTGCTGTTTGCTTCAGGGGAGCTCTGGTCTTCATCTCTGCTGTGAGTATCATATCCTGGTTCCAATATAGATTTCTTCAGCCTTTTAGCGCAGACAGGGACTTACATGGGACAGTGCCGTGGGCTCCTAGCCCTTGATTGGATCTTTTGCATCTGCAGTGCATAGGTAGATGTTATCCACTCTTCCCGCATTTGGTTGTGTGTGTGAATGCTGTAATGTGTAAATGTACTATATTAAATCTGCTCTCTTGTAAACCTTTGACTCTTAGAAAGTAACTAATACAAGAAATTGGTATTGGAGAAGTCCTTGCTGTGACATTGCCTGGCCATGTGGCTTAGGAGCCTTTAGAATTAATTTGAAAAGGTTTTGAAGGAACAGCCAAGGAGGCAGCTCTGGACTGCTGGGAATTTTATTATGGGAGACTCTGGTCAGGGCGTGGAAAACCAGAGTAACTGATGGGAATGCTGCCGCTCAGGACGAGGCTTGGAGGCCTCTGTTGAGAAGGACTGCATGGGCTGCTGATACCTGGCGGTTACGTGTACTTTGGCAGAGGTTGGTCTGCTTTTTGCCTGTGTTTGGAGATACTTCCTGGGTGGCAGAAAAATTTCAGTGCAGTCTGGTGTTGGGACGGTGGCACTGTTACTATTGAGGGCTTTTGGTCCTATTTATGTTGGAAATTGAGAGTGGAAAGACAGCAGGATGACTTGAAGCATTTGACCAGAGGGGAGCTGTGGATTGCAAGGATGAACAGAGGAGAATGTGGTTGTGGAGAAGAAACAGGACAATGGAAAAATAGCCTGAGGCCTTTGACCAGAAGGGAAGAGTGTGTTTGATGTGCAGAAAATCCTTTGGGGGATCTCTTAATGTTGCTATGCTCTGTTGTTAATGGAAACCAAAGGAGTTTTGAAATGTGAAGCCGTATTTTTTAATGTGGATGCACTGTATTGGCATATTGTACTTGGTAAAAAACTTACTATTTTAGAACAAGCAAGAGAGAATGGAATTGTTGTGTGTATGTATAGTTGTAGTTTTTGGACACCTGTTCTTAATCAGTGTTGATCATCCTTTGAATATTTGTTTCTGATGTGGGAATGAGTCCAATAAGAATTGTATTGTTGATGTAAATACGAATAGACCACGATATCTTACAAATCTGCTGCTGGAGAATATAGTTTAAAGAAATGTGTCTGGTTATCAAATTGACCCGGGGTGGATTGTGGTGGACTTATTTGGTCAACTTGAGCAGGAACGCCCAGCTGGGCTGAGTCGGTGTTGTTCTGGGCATAGAGGATCCACCTGAGGATTGTTGTTGACACAACATAAAAGAGAACTGGAGCAGATCGTGGGAGTCAATTGTTTCTGAGGAGAAGCTCTGTTGTGGCTAGTTCTTTTGAAGGGAATTTGGCTGTTTTCATCACAGAAGGAGCTTGGGACCTTGCTGTCACTAAGATGGCTGCTGTTTGCTTTTGGGAGCTCTGGTCTTTATCTCTGCTCTGGGTGTCATACCCTGGCTCCAGTATAGATTTCTTCAGCCCTTTAGGGTAGGCACAAACTTACACGAGACAGTGCTGTGGGCTCCCAGCCCTGATTGGATCTTTTGGGTCTCCAGTTCATGTACAGATATTCTGCACTGTCCTGCATTTGGCTTGTGTGTATGAATGTTACAGTGTGTAAATGTCCTGTATTAGATCTGCTGTCTTGCAAACCACTGACACTAGAAAAGTAACAAATACATGCACATTTAAAGCAATGGAGTAAAGCTACATGCTACAGTATACATGAATGTGGCATAATCAATCCCAAAACTCTACATATAGTATAGTACTATTTTTACAAAGAACAGTAAGAAGAGATAATGCCAACTGAATATTTATGATCAAATGTATATGTAAAGAAAAATTTACAAAGGATGTAATATAACATCCACAGTGTTGTCACATTATGGGAGAGGCAGGCGATAGGGTAAGGAAGGAAATGTCGATTGTATGGTATGGCAAAATTCACCATTTAAATTGGATGTTGGTTCCTTGGGTATAAAATTCCCCCTTTGGTGATGAATAATAACTTCAAGACCCCACTCCCTAGTGAATGTCAAAGCCACAGGTAGTACCAGATATAGATAAATACCTGTGATAAAGTCAATTTATAAACTAAGCACATAAAGAGATTATCTATAATACCTAACAATAAAATCGAATGATTATAACAATATTCTGTAATAAAATTACTTAAAATTTATGAGTTGGCTTTTTATGAAATTTTCCATGTAATATTTTCAGATGGAGGTTGGCCATACATAACTAAGATTGTAGAAAGTTAAACCAAGCATCAAGGAAACCATAGAAAAGAACTACTGTACCCATTGTGTGACTGTGCCTTAACGTATGAATGCATGTTGCACTTATTCCTTTTTCGTGGTCAAATGCTATTACATTAAAAGTAACTGGGTGCATAAAAAGTAACTTGAGGAAGGTGGCAATGAGGTTTTCTTTGAAACTTTCCCTCACTCCTTGTCCATGGTCCCTTAACTCCGTATAAAAGACATTTGGTCTTTTCTTGAGATTTTCTCTTTGGCTCACTAACACATTTATGCATGAGATTATTCAAATCTATGTTCAGGGTGGTGCCTTGCTCCTCATTAGTGATCATACAACAAATTAAAACTGACCAATGTGTTGCTGCTTGAGACTGTGGAAATACTGTAAATAATTCTGAGGATTTCTTAAGTGGAACAGCTACTTACAGGGTTCCAAACTGCTTAAGTCATCTGGAAAGTAGGTTTTGTTGTAGCTCTCAAGAAACAGCACTATCTGACGTATCTTCAGGGAAATTGGATTTTTCATAATATGTCCTTAAGAGAAAGCAGTAAAAAGCTTCATAAAAAGCAGCAAAATGCATATGTGCCTTTCTGAAAATGCTGTAAAAGCTGACAATGATATTTCTCCTCTGGGAATCCGATAAGTCTCATGTATAAACACGGAAATAGAAAGAAATTTACTAAAGAAATAGATCATTGAATGTCTAAAAGCATTTGTGTTATGGGGCTAGTAAAAAAAGAAAAGGGAATATTTTCTTTCTTTGCAGTGCAGTGGAGAGATTTTACACTGGAAATAGATGTTGCCCATAGTTAAAACTCTTGGAAAATACAAACTCAAGATATACGAGGCAAAACAGAGGGACAAGAGAAATAAGAAATGGAAGGAAAAAATGGAAACAAAGCTTTTGTAAATGGGGAGGGAGGAAGGGGTGAGGGAGGGGAATGAGAAAAAAAGGAGCAACAAGATATGTCATGTACAGGTACAAATCCCCTGTGAGGAATGTTATCACTATGGACATCTAAAATGTACCATTAAAGTAAAATTTAAAAAATTAAAAAAAAAAAGATATGTGAGGCAAAAATAAATAAATAAAACCTTAGAAATTGTTCAAAAAACCCTCCAACCTTGCTGCAGGAAATGACGACTAACACCAAATAGTGTTCCGAAAGCAAAACTTTTGGCTCAGTGATTCTTTCTGCTTATAGGTGCCTTTTCCCATTTTAGAGGATTCAAGATGTCATGTAAGCTTATGTGTTTCCCTTCAGCGTTTGTACGTTATTTTGAAAATGACATATATTTGCAAATGAGATGATTGATACGTGCCTGTGGTATTGGATTGGTGGTTAGATTAGAATTAAGATCTGCATTTCCTAAGTCCTCTAGATATATGTCACTTCTTCCTTTAGTAAATATTGTGCACTATTTGTTCCTTTTTTTATGGCCTAATGAAGATGGTCTTCCTTACATTCTGTAGGCAATGCCAGAGCAAAGATAGGATCACAAGCAAAAAGAATCTTCTATCATCTTTCCTTGTTGAGCATTACATTTATAATACACAGTTGTCTAATTATTTTAATTAAATATCTTTTGTTTTTTCTTTGTTGGTTTATTTCAGTTCTTATGATAAGGAAGTAAGAGTTGTCTTAAGAAATTCTTGTTGGAAGAGTTTGGCATATTGGTTAAAAACACAGACTGAAAAAATAAATAAATAAAAACACAGACTGGCATCTAATAGCAACTCTACATATAGTATAATGCTGTTTCTAATAGCCTGGTATTAGTGGGGAAACTACAACACTCATTAAATATATTTCTCTGTCCATTTCATGCCTCCTAGTCATGAAGGTGACTAGAAATTTATCACACATCTATAATAAGTAGCCTGATTTTGAATTTGTGATTTCACATTTCAAAGGGCTCCAAAATGCCCCCTGATAATCAAACCACATTTCTCTGGTTCATTTATTCTGGCACTCTTAGATGATGCCTAACTTCTAATCTTGCCTCAAAATTGCAATCTTCATTAAGGTTGCCAGACTTGGCCAAAAAAAATACAGGATTCTGAGGTAAGTTTAATTTATTTCATAATTTTAAGTATATTTACATTGAGATGAAGGAAAACTGCACAGGGCATACTTATACCAAAAATTTCATTGTTTATCTGAATTAAGTAGTATATAAGTTACATACTCTTTAAGAAATATATTCCTGATGATTTCTCTCTTAAATAGTTCCTATCTCTCAGGATTTACTTATAAAATTCCTCACAATCTGATTTTCATTTACATTATAATAGCTTCTACAGTGGTTACACCTGATTTATTTTGTTCTTTTGTTCATATGACTTTTATTAATGATAAAACACAATAAATATTAGCATTATTTTTCAAACATATCATACCTTATTTCATGGAAAAACTTTTCGCATTCTTTCGGATTGTGTGGATTCTCTTGGTTAGTGGTTATTCAGATACTAAGCTATACATGGGGATTCTGCTTGCCTGCATGTAACAGTTATGTAAAGTAAATGTCAAGGTATAAAATAAGTTTGTAGTCATGACAAATACTATAATAATTATGCAGTTAAAGTAAGTTTTTCCGTGGAAAACTAAAGTTGACTCTTAAAATAGTATTGGCACTTAAAGGAATACATTTTTCATTGTGCTTTTTGTTGATGTGTTCAACAAGTTACTTTAAGCAACAGAGTACTTCAATAACACTGTCTGCTCTTCTTCAATTTGAATAATTTTAATGCTAAAAAAGGTCACTGAGAAGTGTAAATAAGGAATAAGTAGAATTCATTGTATGGGTTAAAGATCAACAAGAATTTTGGAAATATCTTCTTCAGAACTAAAGTGTGATTTCAGCAAACTGGATTATTTTTCTCAATTGTATTTTTTTAAAGAGAACCAATGAATATTTGACTATGACAGAACTGAGAATACTAAATTCCAACAAAATCTCAAAAACTAGTTACTCAGTTTGACAATAACTGCTGAAATTAGAAAATGATTTCATATAATCATTTTATGGCCAATAGAAACATTCAGTGCCAAGAGACTGATGTTTTTTGAATAGCACAATGCAGAATATGTGCAGATCAGCTAACATTTTGTGTATGATCATTCAAACTTTGCTTCAACTTATTAAAATTTGTATTTTTATTTCTACCAAAAGCAGTACAATTTCACCTCCTAATTTTTAAAGGCTCTGCAAGAATTTCTTCTCTTTCTGATGATTATCATAAAAATTTTGATTCCAGTAACCTTAAAAGAAAGATTTTTTTCATGAAGAAACTAAGTGTATAAGCAAAGGGAATTTTTTTCCTGAATTGTGATTATTTTCAACATAGCTATTTTGTGAGAAGATGAACCATTTAGATCTTCGATAAACTTGGTCACAGTAAATGTAGCAATTACATTTTTGTTTTATTTATTTATTTATTTGGTGCTGGGGATAGAACTCAGGGCCTTGCACTTGTGAGGCAGGCACTCTAACCACTGAGCTAAATCCCCAGCCATTTTTGTATTATTTTAATTCATTTAATTCTATTGCTTGAACATCTGTTGGCTACTTTAGAATAAGAAAGTACTTTCAAAATCTGCATGTTTGCAAGCCATGTGAGCTAGAAACATTAGTGTTTCTAACGTACAGTGCAGATGGCTATCACAACTTGTACTGTGATTGTTTATTTCTTCCTATTAATCAAAAGTAATTACCTACTGCACAAAATTTCTATAAAACTTTTTTCTTGTCTAGTGAATGTCCACTGCTCTATATGGAAATTGTTTTGGCATTTGGGGATTTGAATCAACACACATACAAGTAGATATTAGAAATAGCCACATGAATAGAAAATATTGAGTTGAATAATTTCATAGCAGCGCCATTGTATCTGTCACTCAAGCATGAGTTCATAAATAACTACAAATGGGTTGAGTTGTTGAAAGAATTGTGAATATGCGAACTAACAGTAAAATTGCCTAATATCTGGGGCAAAAACATGAGCTTTCTGTGTGCTTGTAGGTGACAGTGGTATTTGTAACACATCGTCACCATTAATGCAGCCAGATGTTATACTGAGTAATGTTTCCGGAAAGTCAGCCTCCAGAGACTGGTGGACTTTCTGAACTGGAAGTGTTTAGAGATTCTGGGACTGAGCTGTAATCTGAGTGGTCACTATAGTAAGACTGATGTTAACTGACTGACTTTCAAAAACATGGAATGTGGATGGAAGCATCAGTCCACACACATGGACTGATGTTTCCATGTGTGTGGTGGTCACATGTGTGTGGTTGGTAGATTTTCAAGATGAGTACTGCTCATTGGCCGAATTTTAGAAGTTACAGTTAGAAGACTAAAGCAGTAGTTGATTGATAGACCATTGGTACTAACCCAGTGTTAACTCTGATTATGTTAACTCTGATTGTCATAACTTGGATTTGGGGTCAATCTCTTTTTTGAATAAAACCATTAACAATTTTAATTCTCAACTTGTTTCTTTTGGTTTCTCAGCCAAACCTATAAGAGGAATCATAGAGACTATCAAGATCTTTATTTAAAAGCATAACCTTCAACTAGCATTGTCATGAGTAATTTGACTATCAATGGATGTGGCAGAAAAGTTACTCTAAAAGCCAAATTTTTGCATTTTATTGCAAATAAAACCCTGGATATAAACATTTAGAGTATCCTAACTTGAATCCTGCTGGACCAGCTTTGTCGTTTTTCCCAGGGGATTACCTGAATATAGACAATCACTTTAACATAATGAGTAGGTATACTTTACATGTGTATTTTCTTCTTAATGTTGAACCTCTCTGATCAAGGAGTATAAAGAATATAAACACTATATACTATCCTCAAAGAACTTAACTATTTTTAAGGACCGATAGGATATATAAAAGTAAAGAAGGAAGAGAAAGTACATCCATTGCACGATTATATTTTCAGTCATTCTTTCAAATATTTAAAACCTATTTTTTGTGTCAGCTACATCCCAACCTAGATGTCATATATATAAATTCATTGTGAAGAAAACTACCATTAAGAACTCATATTTAGACCAGCTGACCAAAATGCATCGAACAGAAAATCAGAGTGTACAGTAATAATAGAGAGAGAGAGAGAGAGAGAGAGAGAGAGAGAGAGAGAGAGAGAGAGAGATGGAGGGAGATTAAAGATGAAACTCAGGGAAAAGGTACTGTAGGAAATTTTGTCTGATAATAGTGATGAGACAAAGCTCAGTGGAACTGAATATTCATTGTGTCCTTTTGTGAGCCAGAGAATAGCCCTATCTATCTTTTCCACCTTGTAAAACTAGGGGAATTGGTGTAGGATTCCCTTTATTTATACTCTAGGGATAAGTTATTTTTCTGCATTTTGTCTGTCTACTTTACAATACACCTTGTGAGCAAGGGTATCCTAATTTTGGGATAAAATTGTGCTACATTTAAATCTACTTTGGAAATAACCTATAGATGCTGACTAATTTATTCTTTGATTAGTCCTTCTCTTTTCCCTTTTTATTTCTTTGCTCTGAGTATATGTAAAATGGAGTTTTCTCTTTGACTACAGGACTATGCTCAGAGTTTGTTTTCTGACACAGGTGTGAACCTGCTCTGCTTCCGTCTCTCCACGTGCGTGGAGGGCTGCCCATCGTTGTGAATTACTCCCTCTTCCTACTCCACTGCACTTAGTTTGCTGTTTCCTAGCAACCAGTTCCATCCAATTTACTTTACTGTGGCATCCCTTGTGGATTGGTCTTTCTTGTTCCTCTCTCTTGTTAAATGGATTTATCGGTGTCTAATGGCTTTTAAGCTATCCACTGATCAAACTGACCTTCTCTCAGAAGAGTAGGAGACTGGGTCAAACCATGTAACTTCAGTGGAACCATTTTAAATTTGGGACCTGAGCACAAATTTCAGAGCGCTCTGGCCACATACTTTGTTACTATTGTTTTATTTTTTAGTATTAAAATAACTCCAGGGTGAGAAACCACTTTCATCCCCAAAGGCTCCTTATTAAAAGCTACATAGATAATTTTTACTTTCCTAAATACAATTTGTGACTCATCCAAATTATATAAATCTGCTCTAGTGTGGGACATTGTTTTTTTTTATAATTATTTTAATCCTCAAATGATTATTAAGAGGAATCACCTTTAAATAGTTCAGTGGAGAACTAATTGTGCTCTCCTGTGTATATGTAATGGCCCACTTTTTACAGAAGGATAATAGATAAGTGGCAACTCATTTTGCCAATGATCAGTTTATGCATGCCCAATTTAAACAGGAGGTACTAATTGTATAAATAAAAACTTATGATTGTGAGTTCACATTAGTGTTAAGTCAGAGAGAGAGAGAGAGAGAGAGAAAGAGAGAGAGAGAGAGAGAGTACCATGGTGTGACTTAGTCTCTGAAGACAGTATCTCTTTAAAGGTCACTCTCCCAAGAGAAGGAAGAACAGTACTTTGTCAAACACATCCACACAGCCTCGCAGCCTCTTCAGACATGTCCCTGTCTACTAGCACAGTGAATAAAGAAGTGGAAGTAAGCCAGAATTTTTCTCAGGGAAAATCCATTTCAATAAACAACTTTAATGGTGAGATATTCCACTTTAACAGTAAATGCAATTAGTGCTATTTATGAATGAAAAATTAAGTCAATTGAATTGAGAGTGAAACCGACAGCCTTGTGGGGTGAGGAAAATGTGTTTAGACAATGAAAGCAAGAACTGAAAAATCCTTCTATAGCGATGGTTTGTAGCGAGAAAGGGACTTCAAAATCACTTGAAGTTGTTTACCAACCACTTGAAGAACTGCCCACAAGGAGATTATTCTCATGCCAAATGCTTCACAGGCACATTATGAAAACTTATAATCAAGAGCTTTTGCAATGATTAAATGACATGTGTGATACTCTTCTGTAATTAGGACTAGGCATTTAATGCATAATTATGGGGCATTTTACATTGGCAAATAGTGGACATTAATATAAATATTGAGTCAATACTCTAAATTAGGTACAATAACTTAAAATATAAAGTTATTTTTGAAAAATTGCTATGCCGGCATTTCCTGGAAACTTGCTTTCTCCCTCCTTTTCTATCAGAATTTCTCAGTAGCAATGTCTTCAAAGCTCAGTAATTATCAACAGTGATTCTAGTCAAAGTGCTCTGCTGTCTTGCAGAAAGTTATTTGAATTTTCAATTCTTACTGCAAAGATTTTGGCAGTGCTCGCCCTTAGACATTTTACGTTTTTCTAATCTTTTGAAATAGGTGTTGCTCTTATGCAGTGTTGTGGTTGTAGACTGGAGAAATGGGATAATATCTAACACACAAATATGTATTCTGTCTGCCTGCCTGTTTCTCCAGATACCTAACTCATAACTAGAGACATAAAAGATACACGTCTTTTGTGTGAATGACTGAATAAATTAAAAAGTTTCTACGATGACTAAGAGCAAGTTTGTGCCAATTTCTTACTAGGTCGATGCTGTCTAGATAGAAGTGAAAGACTCACATACGCACCAAGGATGTTTCTTCCTTTGTGGCAAACATTTAATTGTCACCATCTGTTACCTCTGTGTCATCCACTGAGCCTCCTACCTCACATCATCTCTTCTGCCATTTGAGGCAAACATGTTCTTTCCAGTCCTTTGACATGATTTGAAAGAAAAAAGAGGGAAGGAAAAGAGGGAGGGAAGGAAATAAGGAAGCAAAGAAGGAAAGGAACAAAAAAGAAAAACAAAGAAAAAGTGAAGGGAAAAGAAAACAAAAGGAAGGAAAGGAAAGTTTCTTAGCTTTACCCACCACCCACATTCAGCCGCAGCCACATTTTCCCTACCGTTTCTCCATTTCTTCCTATGAGAGAAATGCAAATCCAGCCACTAGAAACCTTTTTTATTGTATGGGTGAAAATAAATTGGAACCTTTTTAAAATTCTAGGAAGACTTTGACATTTAAGTAGGATTAAGTTAAGAAGTCCCCAATTTTCCTCCCTTAAAAAATCGGCACTACCCGAACTTTCACATATGAAAATGTAGTCTAGAAATGTGCCTGCCTGGCTGATCTGCTGCAATTCACTTAGTCCATTTTACGTCATTTGGATTTGTGTGGATCAAGCCAATTAACCATATCTCATTTAGTGAATTTCTGTCTGATTAATGTGATTTAGTTTTGCTGCAGGCAGCCCAAAATGAGGTGTCTAGTTCTCTGTTTCTGAAACTCTACCAACATTTACAGTTAGAGTCAATTACTAGAATTTAGCAAGAGCTTAGCACAGATCCACCAGCTTCTCATGTAGCACAAAAATTATCTTAGATGCCCCACTTTTTTTTTTTTGCCCCACTCTTTTTGAATAGTGCATAGATGTCCCTTTGAAAGGACTTTGGTTCCAGCATAGCTTGTGGCCATCAAATTCTCTGGCATATCACCTTTGCTTACCTTCCCATGTGCTTTAATCTCTACATTATTTATAATAACTAGTATGATGTAAATGTTTGTTAAACTGTAGTAATTTGGGAATAATGACAAGAAATATCTGTATATGCTTCAGGCAGACACAAATACTTTAGTGTTTAACAAAATATTGGTTAAATTCATAATGGCAGAACACATGGATAGAAACAGTCAACTCTGTTACTGATCTTTGGATTGCAGTATATAAATTCTATCTGTTTTAAACCTATTTCAGACAGTCTACCTTCAGTTAATACAGTGAATTATCACAGCTCTCATTTAAAAAATTTGTCTCTTCTTTTTCCTAAAAAAAAGGACACCCTCTATTATTTTTGTAACCCTTTTCCTGCTCTTATAAAAAAATAGTTGAGGCCGGGTGAGATATAAAGAAAAGAGATTTGTTTAGCACATGTTTTGGATATTGAAAGTCCAAGATTGGGCAGCTCCATTTGTTTGACCTTTAAAGAGGAGCTCCTGACCTCACGATGGGACTGAATGCAGTGGGAGAGATAAGAAGGCTAAACAGGAAGCTGGGGAGAAAAGACATGTCTTGTTTTTTAATAGTGGTTTTCTCACAAGAAAGATGAAATTACAGTAATTATTCTGATGGCAGTATTTCCAGTGACCCCATCATCTTCCACTAGGACCCGCCTGTGTGTGTGTGTGTGTGTGTGTGTGCGCGTGTGCGTGCATGCATGCGTGTGCATGTGTGTTTGTGGCTGGGCATCAAAGCCTTGTGCATGTTAGGCAAGCGCTCTCCTGCTGAGCTACACTTCCAGGGCTGCGCTGCCCCTTTTAGGTGGCCCCTCTGCCCTGACGTTGCCATATGGAGGACTAAGCAGCCAGTGCATGAACTCTTGGACAATCCACATCCAAACTAGCATTTGTCAAACAATTTTATATTTAGTCATTGGAGACATTTAAAATATTTTATTATGTGATATCATTTCCTGAAATGTTTTCTTGAGTTTAAGTGAGTTCATATTTTTGAAGAGTCAGGAAATAAAAAAAAAAATTCTTCCATTGAACAAAGCAGATTATCTTTTTGTGATGAATGGAAATTCATTATCAGCATAGCAAATATAAAATTGTGTTTACATAAATCTGGTGTTAATTAGCCAAGCTAAACTTTCTACACTTGTGATTGAAGTAACAAGAAGGCAAATTCCTGAATTGCTTTTCACAAGGACAAGCTAAATAAACATTACTTTAAAAAATGACAACTTCCCATGAACATGATTCACTTGATCCCATGACCAATTTCTGTAGTAATTGATTATAATAGATCTGAGATTTACTACTACATTTAAGGAAGAGAAACAAAAGTTTCAAGATTAGGTACATTGATCAGATACTTTGATATAAACTAATTATCAATACTGATCTCTGACACTGAAAGCAACCAAAACATTCTAAAAACATCAAGATGGTGTTTATCAGCAAGGTTGCTTCCTGGGCAGCATTCCGTCTGAGGACCCCAGATTTACCCTGTTCTTGATTTAAGGTGAGTTTACAGAAGGGTCCTGGAATGAGGACTTCTGTATTTCATTCATTAAGAATTTCTTTAGGCTAGATGAGGACTGTGAAGACTGCATTAGGGACAGAGAGAAGCCGAGTGCAGGTGAGATCCCAGACAGAAATCTCACCAAAGGATTCATTTCTGTCTTGGTGGACAAGCTGGTTCCAGTAGATGAAGGAGAGTCTATCAATAAAGATTACAGGGGCTGTTTATTAAAAGCCCATGGGCAGGGGGTGTTAGGCAAGGAGATAATACAAGCTCTATGACCTCTGCAGTACTTCCAATGTAACTTGAATTATTTTGGTAGTCTCTGAAATATTCTTAAGGACAAGATTCATGCTTAATCGGTCTTAGTGTCTTTTGAAATAACTGACAAATTGTATCATCTCATTCAATATTCACTGTTCTGTGAAAATGCAGAGAAATTCACTCATTTCTGACATATTTGCGATCTTTTCCTGCTGCATTTTGAATGACATATTACTTTGTTTTCACTTGTACATGAATTCACCTGTATTACCTTGGAAAGATTTTCAAATATTTTCGGTGTTGTCTTGTGATTTCCGAAAGACCAAAGATCATGGATTCTGACATAAAATTTTGTAACTGTGAAAACTGTACTATGAAAACTATCCAACTTTCAACATCTTTGGAAAGGTCTGGCAGACCTGGAAAATAGAGCATTGTGCACTTGAGCTGGGCAGTATCTTCTCCTGTCTTCAGATTCAGATATTCGGATTCAGGCTGGAACTTATGACAGAAGCTCTTGCTTCTCAGGACTTCACATTCAGACTGGAATTGGCTCTCCTGAGTCTCTAGCTTGCCAAATGCGTGTGCGCGCGCGTGTGTGTACATGTGTGTGCGTGTGAATATATGTGTGTATATAATATATAATGAATTTTTATTTCTATGTATAGTTACCAGTAACAAAGCTAGAAGATAAATGTCCAGGATTGGACATAGCTGCAGAGTATTTTTCCTCTCTAGCTTAAGTAAAGTGTAAATTATCTGAGAACATACACAAATCTTTAGGATAATAATGAAATGCTTTGTTTAGTACATAGGCTCCAAACTGGATAAACCTGTAATTATAATACTAAATGACTGAAGAATATAGTTTCAGTGATCAAAGGATACTGCGTGGTCTGTTTCTTATTCCTCTATAAATATGAACAAATGCATAAAGGAAGTTTGTAGAAAACTAAGGAACCCATTTCTAGTTAGCTATTACTTCAGTATTGGCCATGCTTCCATGAATCTTGTTGGGTACAATTACATGTAAAATAAAGGGAAACTGGGAAAATACTATCCATGTGCATAAAAGCCTGCGTTTCCAAATACTTGATATTTAAATTAAACACACACACACACATACACACACACATGCACACACACCCCCACCCCACAGACTGTATCACATATATAAACCTATCATACCAATTTAAAAACTTATATTGTCAATTTGAAGAGGCAACTTATATTTCTTCCCAATCTCATCCTACGTCATTCCAGAAATAATTATTATCCTATATTCATCACTGACATGCTTAAAATTATTGAATTTGCCCAATTTTACTCATTTATCCTTAAGCAGCAAATAGTATAGCTTTCTTCATTCCTGAGCTTTATAACTGTCATCATACTCAAAGTAATTTTGTAGGGTTATGTTTATTTTTTAATTAAAAAATGCATCCTAAAAGTATGCATAATTTTTCTTGTGGATATATTTCTTTTACATTCCCTACTGCATATTATAAAGATGGATGAAATTTTCATATTTATTCTCCATCTAATGGGCATCAGAGTTTCTTTTATTAATTTTTATATTAATAAATATTTTTTTCTGGTTAATTTTCTCATTTAATTGCTAACTTTGTACAGATTTTTTTTTTATTTATTTTAAACCAAAAGCATGTATTGGTACATTCTACATACATTGGTCACATTCATTACATTTATTCTGTACCTATACATGGTGCATCTTGGTTCTCCCCCTCTCCCCCGCCCCTCCCCTCTCCTCCCTCCCCCCCTATTTATATCAGGTTCATTCATCATTTTCCGTATTTTCCCTTTCCCCTCTCTTTCCCCTGTTGCCTTTCTGCTTTTCCCCTTCTTTCTTTCTAGCACTCCTCTCCTCTGCACACCATCCTCCCTTTATATAATATCTATTACACCTCTTTGTCCTTATTTACAGTTATGGTCTCTTATATCAGAGAAACAAT
>PVJO010031177.1:0-14610 GCA_004026905.1 Hystrix cristata
CTGTTATTTGCCATATAAGCCCATCTGCTCTGTCAAACAAGAAATAAATGTCAAACTACTTGTTTTTATTTTAGTGCTGCTGACTATATCATTCTCTGTAGTTTGAATATCTATATGTGTTCATGTGTGGACGCATATATACACGAGATATGCATTTGAATAGGGAATAATTCATACTCCAATATTGGTCTATTCTATGGCTTTATTCATTGCAAAACTACCTCTGAAATGAATTGGCAAAGCTCGATCATACATAGAGAATGTAGGCAACTTTATTGTCATGCATGAATATTAAAATTTTACAACTTTCTATAACATATAAAATTTTATGTTGTTAACTAAAGAAGTAGCCTGCAGGCTGACCAGAACATAGAGGAATTGTGTGATTGCTAAGCAGTCCTTTCTGTGACTCATTTGTGCAAGTTTGGGAATGGAACTTGTACAATAATTGTGAAAAAACATTGTGAAAGGTGTATGTGTAAGAAAAAAATTCACAGCATTTTATATTATGGGTTAGTTATACACTAACTTGGTTTTTGTGTGTTTGTGACTGTAACTCACATATATTTCTATTCCTTTCAATACACTAAACTGAAGACATAGCTGATTCTCAATACTAATTGGTTGCTTTATGGAAATAACCAGTGGTTCCGATTAGCTATGCATAGCTAGTCACTTTTGTGTCAGAAACCATGCTCTGTGTTTACAAAGCTTGTATAGTAGTGTAGATTTGTAGCAATAGATCAAAAATAATGAATGAATCCTCTTGCAAGCTTGCTGCATTGGATGCTGTGTTACCCTGAGTGTCTTCATTCAGGAATATGCAAAATCAGAGCGAATTTTGAGTGTATCTTGTGTCGTAAGTTGTAGTAGTCTATTACATCCATTCCAACAACAGTAATAAGCACAAAGAAGTTGGGTAGTGACAATTTTTATTAAAAATAAATTAGTTTTTAAAGAAAAATTTCTATGAAATATAGCAATCTTATTTAAAAACAAAAAATTGACTGCCACACAATTTTTTCTTCATTTGACTAAATTTATACCACTGTGACAACACAGTGCACATATCTAGTGGACAATATTCATAAATTCCATGTGTCCAATTTAATAAATAAAATGCTAAGTTCTGGGGACTGGGGATTTAGCTCAGTGGTTAGAGTGCTTGTCGAGCAAGGGCAAAGCCCTGAGATTGATCCCTGGTAAGTTCTGTAACTGATTTTCTTAGTAGAACTTACTGTTTCATTCACATTGTTATGAATTTATTCTGGGCACCATCATATCTTTTAAGTTCCTCAGAGTCCAGTGATGTTTTTTATCATAAATTCCTTCACTTGCTAACTTCCCATTTTCCTAACTCGCATGAAAATAAAGTTAAATTAAATGACTTATCAACTGAAGCAAATATTTTAAATGTATTTCCATTATTTGAAATGGTTTTAGAATATGCCTAATGGATGAATACTGCTTATTCCTAGAGAAAAATTACGTGAAAAATTGGTTTTCAATTTTTTTTGGGGGGGTTTCAATTTTTGTCATTCGCTTCCGAAACTCTCAGCAAATGAGATAAAACAATGTTGTGATTAAGAATCATATATTGTGAATGCACACTCAATTTACATTAATTGGTATATTTATAAGATACTTGTAAAAGTTGCATTAACAACTACTGAAATACTTATTTACAAATTTTTTATACAATAATGTGAAAGTTGTATAAATATACAAATCATTTCAAAGTAAATATAAAAATCTACCTTTGAAGCACTAAATATTTGATAGTCACTTAACGGATTTTATTTGATCCATACAAAAATGTAATGTGATTTTCTTCTGCCTAAGTTTGAAATATTCTGAAAAAAATTATAATTTTACATTTTTTGCACTTAAGGTGTACAGGATTATGTGTGTCTGCATACATACACACACATATGATTACTACAATCAAGCCAATGGCTATATCCATTAGCAAACATATTTACCATTCTATGTATGTTTGTGAGTGTGTGCTCATGTGTGCCTAGTAAGAGTGTGTAGAGTCTGCTCCTTTAGCAAATTTCCTGTGTAAAATACAATAACGTTAACTGTAGTCGTCATACTGTGCATTAGGTGTTAGATTTATTCATCATAAATAATTGCAAATCCATGAATTCTTTAATAATCAGAATAAAATATACATTATTTATCTTTTAGAGCTATCATATTTACACCTGAGCATGATTTAGATTAGGTGAGCATCCTGCATCAGTGAATGAAGACAGAAAAACAAAGAGAGAAATCCTTTATCTATGAGAAGCAAAAAAATATAATGTAAAATGCTGTCCAGAACATAGAAAATATCTAGAAAAGAAGAACAAAAACAGACTACTAACTTTGAGGAAAATCTGTTCCCTAGAAACACTAGACTTCACTGTGACTTCTGGTACAAGTTTCACATCTCTTAAATTATTTATTCTCATGGTTTCCTAAATGATTTTCTTTCTCCTACCTTATTTCGTGTATTCGTAATACAGCTGCCAAAGCGATATTAGAAAATGTAAGTCAGACGCCAACCCTTCAATGCTGCACACTCTCCAATAGTCGTTCCTGATCTCCTTCGGAACAGCCTGAATGTCCTTGCACGTGCCGGAAAGACCCAGTAGGTAATCTGATCTCTCTTGCCTGTGGGAGCTCACCTGTGCCTTTCCTTCTGCTGATTTAGCATCGGTAAAGTCATCACTACCACCACCACCCTTTTATATATGCCCAAACCAAACATACCCCAAGGCCTTTGCTTTTCTCTTCTCCTGCCTGGGGCATCCCAGACACATGGACAGCTGTGCCTTCCCCTCCTATTGGAACTGCCAGATTTCCACCTTACTGGTGGGGTTTGATCAGTTTAACTTTAATCCTTTTTGCTTCAAAACTCCCTATACTTCCTCCATGATTTAGCTATTGTCATAGATGCTTCTGACATGTGATATACTTGAAACATACTTATTTACATGTTGAATTTTAATTCTCATCTCAAGAATGTTAGGTCTCTGAGGGCATAGATTTAAGTTGACCTTTTATTTTGAATTACAACACCCCTATCACCTGAAACATGGCCTGAAATAAAGTAAGCGCTCAAATAAAAAATAAATTTGAATAAATGAAAGGATAGAGAACAGATAGATAGATGGCATTTTTAGTGTAACAAAAGGTTATGAATTGAAGTACAAAAACTTTGAAAATATATTTTTAGCATTTTGAAGAAAGCTTTCATAAATATATTACATATCACATTGCTTCTTTCTGAAAATGTATATGCAAATATATGCTGAATTTTTCTTGAATGTTTTTGAGTCCTTTATGAGTACAAACGATGGTACTGAAATATTCCATGAATCAGTAAGTTTTATAATTCTTTTTTGCTTATATATGAAATAACCACAGTCACTAAGTTTTATACTGTTATGGTCTGGATCTGAACTATCCCCCCAAATCTCACGTGATGACGGCTTGGTGCTGAGTGTAGCACTACACAGAAGTGGGACATTTAGGAAGGTGACTAGCACAGGAGGCCCTTGACTCATCACTCGGTGGTAGGAATTCCGGTAGGCTGGGCTTCATTGGCACTTGTCCTGGAGGGATACATCTTGTCCTCACCAAACCCCTTCCTCTGTGTCTCTATGTTCCTATCTCTCCTCTCTCCCATCACCTTTCTCCTATCTGCTCTCTCTTCTCCTTTCTTTCTCTTCTTCCTGGCCGCCACAAGGTGAGCAACTTTCCACCACTCCTCACTGTCTTGTAATAGATTGACTACCTCTCTGGGGGCCCAAAACCCACTGGGCCAAAGGGCTGTGCATTTAAACCTCTGGAATCCTGAGACAGAATAAATCTTTCCTTGTTTTAATTTTCTCAATAAATACTTTTGTTTACACATTATTTGTTTTCTGCTCTTCCCCTCACCATAAAAATACCACTTCCCTTTCATCATTGCTCATTATTACAAATTCTAAAATAATATTTTATTGAATTTTTAGTCATCACAGGCATTTTAGGCACTACGAACTCAAAATTTGGTAAGACATAGTGTCTAAACTCCAGACATGGTTTATAAGATAATCTTCATTTTCCCAAATATGACTGGCCTCCAAAATAAAAAAAAAAGAATTAATAGTAAAATATTTTTCCATTTCTCTCTCTCTCTCTTTCTCCCTTACACACACACACACAGACACACACACACAAAAGAGAAAATTCACTTTTTTGAATACCAGAAGTCTGTCTTCTATCTGAGAAGAACAAATTCACATAACTGAGTAAAAGTATTGAAAACTTTTACCTATAATGAGTTTCTTTTTAAAATTTAAACTAAGTTAAAGAATAGTAGACAATATGAATTAAAGAACAGTAGAAAATATAAGTATGGGCTGGGGATTTAGCTCAGTGGTTAGAGTGCTTGCCTAGCAAGGCCCTGAGTTTGATCCCCAGCATACACACACACACACACACACACACACACACACACACACACATATGTGTGTGTGTGTGTGTGTGTATGTATGTATGAGGTAATATCTCTGTCGGTTAAAAGAAAAACCTTGTTGCAAGTGGAGTTTTATTATTAACTCTATTTTCTAATATTTACATAATAAGACTTTTATAAGGATTGATTGGAATAACTGTCTTAGTGATGTATCGCAAAATGATAATTCTTTTTTTAGTTTCCTGGATGATATTTTAAAGAAGAAAATAAAATTACTCCATAAAATTTTTGCATCTAACAGTCGTAACAAGTATTCTGTATTTAATCTGAATAATTAGCCACTGTGAAGAGATTCAAGGGATCCAATATACTTTGCAGTTATATCGTTTGTTTCACCACTCTCATTTTCCCTATAATTTTGTTAAAAATATAATCATTACAACTTAAGTAGAATACAATTTCAGGAACTACAAATAGGCTTCAGACTTACCTGTTCTTACATGTTTCAGACTTTACCATATTTCTTTCAGCGGTACGTGTCACCTTTCCTCTACTCTATAAAAAATGAGAATTCCTATCTTGCATGATGGCTGGCAGCTCGTGTAGTGGGGACAGGGTGAGGTCACCGTTATCTGTCTCAGGAGAGAGACTGTCATCCGCTTAGCGAGTCTCTGGGCTCACAGTGAACTGCTGTTTGGATAGAAAGGAAAAGCATCTTGACTGGTTCTAAGGCTCAGCAAAAGATTGAGTATCTTGAGTTGTGGTTTCCAAATTAGATATTAGAAACTAATTTATTCATTTAACAAAGACCAAAAGGGATTCAATTTCTCAGAATATTATTGATGCTGTTTAATGTATAATTTATTTGAATTTAAAATCACAACACAATTTCTAAACTAGAATGTGTAGAGAAGTGTTGTTCTTAGGTTTTGTAGTCACATTTTACTGACACATTAACTGTTTGAAAATTTTATAGATTTTTTGGTTCATTTTAGATACACATAATGATCGTATTCATCGTAGGCTATTTGTACCTGTACATGATATATTTTGATTTTCTTTTTTTTTTCCCCTTTCCCTTCCATCCCATCGATTCCTCCTCCCCTCCTTGTTTATGACAGCTTTGTTTCCACTTTTTCCATCTTTTCTTGTCTTTTTACCTTTTCCTTCTTTCCTGTCCCCTTCACAGTTCCATGTTCCCCTTTGAACACACTAACTTTTATAAAAAGAAATTGAAAACTAGTTTTTAAATTTTATATCCCTAATTCAAATCATGTTAAGACAGGAAATGTCCTAATTGTAAACGCCATACCTTGTATATTTTTTGACCTAGCGAATTTACATTATTACAGTCTACATTATTTGATCTAGAGAATCTACATTATTACAGAAAATGCAAAGATTTCACAGGTGTCAGTTGAGATGGAGAGACATATAGCAATCTGGCATTAGAAAAATTCTTAAAGCTTTTCTAGAGCCTGTGTCCCAAAAGAAATATAAAGAAGTGAAACAACATCCAAAAACTTCATCCAGGGTTGTCTTAAAAATAAAAGGCATTTCTCGGTCTTCTAAAGAGTAAAAAAGATAATAATTCCAACAACATTGTAATAATATTTTAAACTTCTATTACTTTATTTATATTTACAAAGATATCATATGTTTTGTCACAACTTCGAAATCTAAATTTTATAAGCTTTCATTTACTATTTTAATTTTGGTCACAATAAGGCTTCAGGGGACACATTACCTTACAGTGCTACAGGCAAATCTAAGTATAGCCTGTAAAATAATGAAATTATTTTCTTTACACCAGAGAAATTTTAACCTTTTATAACTAAAAAAAATCTAAAGAGTATTCTTTTTCATTGATTGCGGTGTTGTGAATAATCAGAAAGTGGTACACCCAAAAGGCTTTATACATTAGAAAACCTTGAAAATAAAAACATTGAAAAATAATTGTACATATTGAATTTATGCATGACTATACTAATTACATATGTTTGTATCTATCAATAGGGAGATATTATTTTTTGATCCAGAAATGTATCCATAAAGAGGTAATGTTTTCTTTAATCACACTTCTCCAAGCAGTATGACAAACCAGACAGCATCCAGTAAAAACTCAAAATAGTGATTTTTTTTTCAAGTTAAATTCAAAGTTCTGTACACAAATTTGGGAAATAAATAGACACATGAAATAAAACGTAGGTCATCATTCGAAGAATACATTTTAAATGACATGTTGATTTCATATATTCATGCAATCACCTCACTAATTTACATGAGACACTCTCAAGATGTATATTACCAGATCTAAATCAAAAGGTCAAGTGAACCAAAGAGCTTGAGTAAATTAAAATGGCCCCTGATGATCAGTTAATACCTATGAATGTTTATTAAGCAGTCACTTAATTGCTACTTAACTATAAAGTGTACCTTTACTATTACAAAGATTAATAGACCCAGAGCAAATGTTTATTTGTTGTAAGAACATAGGAACATGGATACCATGCATAGGATATTTCAAATGCTATGTGATATAATGATTCAAATATTTTTGAGGATAAAATATGCTATAAAATACCTTAATTTGATTTATATGCTGTACATTTAAGTGATATTCACTAATTTTAACTAATTTAAAATTTTTATATGTAGACAAATATGTTTCATTCCAACTAACCAAAAACAAAAATACAGGAGCATAAATGGCTGTTCAAATTTTTCATTGAGTATTACTTAGAAGTAACTTTCTAGATATTGCAGAAATACTGTTAAAGAAATTCAAGAGAACCACTTTTCTTAGATAAGTACACATTTAAATGAATTTATCTAGAACATGATAACTAGAAATGAGAAATTTTTAGCTAAGAAACATTTGGGTACAAAACTAATTTTGTTTACTATTTAATGTACGAGTTGGAGGTATTTTTATTACGGTATATTTAACACCCATGTTGGATTTAATAATTATGTGAACAATTTTGTACTGGAGTATTATAGTCAATTCTCAAGCAGTCTCTAAGTTTTATGTACCCTAATCAGCATTATTAGGCTTAGATTGTGTCAGGGAACTATGGCAACCATATGGATATCCATTTGAAAAACCCTGATTGACTGAGCTGACAGTTCAATTTCACTCAACAATAGAGTTAGAATAATTGAATTGGTTTTGTCTTTTAAATAAAGTGTAATGTTATTGCTAGGATTCTTAAAAGTGATCTTTACTATGTCAATATCCTTTCCTCTGTAAGCTTGGTTATCTTAAATCTTGGTTTAATTGACTTGTACTTCATTATAAATTATGACTGTTTACAAAATTCTCCTTTGCAAGCTCTTCCAGCAGTCTGGAAGGAGCCTAGTTATTTCATATTGGTTACAAAATAAGCACTAGACTTGGCATATGCTAAGTGTTCAATTAACAATATTCAATTTGAATTGTTGATAAATAAATATTAATGCAATATTTCACAAGCTGTACTTTCTTAGGGATTTCATCTAATATGTAAAATTAAGTAATGAAATCCCAGTAAATTCTTCTCTCCCTTTCTCTCTCTTTCTTTATCTTTCCTTTCTTTCTTCTTTCTCCCTTCACTTATTCTTTTTTCTCCCACTATAGTAGTGTAAATTGAAAAAGTATAATCATATTTGTCAGTTATTTCAGTTTAGCATAATTGCGTGCATAGTGTATTTTCTAAATCCTAAATATTTTGATTTGAAAATGATTTATATTTAAATATCTTCCTTAGAAAGAGAAATAGTCCAAACATATGTATCGTATGCAGGTTGATAAAGTAGAAACATAGCTATATTTAACTATTAGGTGTGACAGTGTTTACAACCTACTGAATACTGCTATAATATTAAATAATAGGCTTATCGATCATCTGCTTAATATGACTTAACATTTTGAGTTCATGTTCTTTACACCAAAATTCAATGTTACATTTCTTTTAGGTCCAATAAAATAATAATCTCTAAGCAGATAATGGTTAAACTGTAGAAAAGTAGTATTAACAACTCATAAGAAAAGGGAAATATGAAATTGAACTTTAGTGTAACAACAGAAACAGATTTTAGGTTACAGTGTTTGAATCGTATTGGATATTAATTAATGAAGGAAATATAGATGTAAAGACCTGTGTTACATATTATTTTATATTATTTTAAATGATCTTAAAAATCAATTTAGGAAATCCATGAAGTATCACCTTCTCTAGAAATACTTTAATTGTATTAACTTCACATTCCCATATTATCTCTGATGGAAAGTTTTCTGTCTTGTTTGTGAGGTGAATTTCATACATTGTTTTCTTCCCTAAGGGAAATACTTACTCGATTCCGTTCTTGGATAAAAATGATCTGACACCATTGTTTGCTTTAAAAGGCTTTTTGCTTTTTTTTTTTTTTTTTAATCATTGAACAGTGAGACAAAAACCAAGGCACAGGGGATTGCAGCCCAGCTATTGTAGCACAAATCAATATTTAAAGTTCACGAAAGGGATTTCCCTTCTCTTGAAAGTAGGGCTTTTGAGCACCTAATTTGTTGTTGTACTAAAACGTCCAACTTTTTCTAGGAAGGACTTCACATTTGGATTTAGCTTCCGTTTCTGTTTACACCCCTACAATGTGGTTAGAGAACAGTAATGTAAGTGCACTTTAATGTGTGATTCTCATGCCCTGTTGGGAGTTGGAGAAGCTGTGAATTTCAAGAATGGTCCATCACCATAGTCCTGGTTGAATTAAACCACACACTGCTTCTCGGGTCCCTTCGTTTTCAGCAAAGGTTACTGCGTTCTATTTTAAAGACTCACTAAAGATAAATATTAGAAGTTTCCTAGAATTCCTATCTAAACAAGGATAAAAATCCTCATCATTCAAAATATAGTTATAAAGGAAAAACACAACTTCCCTTTTCCAAACACCTATTTGCAGGATAGTAGCCTCTGGCTACACTCCTTTATTGCTTAAACCACACCAAGTATTTCATATCATGATTTATGTACTAGAAGGTTATGCCTTGAAATTCTCTTTTACCATTTTGTTCAATTCCTGGTTTCTACGGAGAACAGCTTTCATTATAAACCTAACTACCAAATGCACTGATTTTGTCAAACCTGTCCCCTGCATTCAACCCATCTTCACATTCTACCCTGCGCCTCTGGCCCCTGGGGCGAAACGCTGCCCGGGTGCATTAGCAGCAGAATCGCAATGTAAGTGTCAGGATGCTGGCTGGCATCATCACACTCTGACGCCAGTCTCCCTGTTTCCTCTGTGTGTCACGCCGGAGAAACTAAGGCTAAAGGTTAAAAGATGAGGTTTATTAAATAATTCAAGCCATTAACCTGCAACCTGCAAAACCGCTGGCAGCCTATTAAGTTTACACTGCCATGATTCATGCTTGGTGTTTACTGATGCTAAAGCATAATGCCTGTTTGCTTTACTTTTATTGCTACACAGTAATGTAGTGAGGAAGGAGGGTGAAAAAAGGTGACAGGATCTACGCAAGGGGACAATAAGAGCGGCCGACTCACTTGCATAAAGAAGATTGAAGCCTCGCCTCCCTCCCTCCATCTCTCCGTATAGGCCCCACGGCACATCTGCGTCACTTACGCGGGAGGAGGAGGCGCTGAGCCGGGGAGAAAATTGTACTGTGAGGACCTTGACAGCTTCGCGGGCGGGCTTTTCCCATCGCCTCCCTGTGTTTTCTGGAATATCTATTTGGTCTTTTACAAACTGACTACACAAAGCCACCCCTTCTCGCACTGCAGAAAGCTTCAGGCTTTCTGGCACATCCCCTGCGAGCTCTCAGAGCAATCTGGCGGAGAGGCCAGGGCAGGGGCGCAGGTGCTCTCGGAAGGCTGGGGGTGCGCTTCTTCCACACTTGGGGCTCTTTCTCTCCGCGCTCTCTGGGCCCTGAACTCTGAGCTGCAAGCACAGGAGCGCCGAACCTGCCGACTAAGGCTGCTAAGAGGGTAGCTCGGGGAGGTGCACCCGGCTGCAGCCGCCTCCCGGGCACGGGAGGGCACCGACCTCCGACCTCCGTCCCTCCCTCGAGCATCTCCAGCCTCAGGGTCTTCCTTTCTGGTCCCAGCCACTTGGTAGCGCGCGGACATCGAAGATTCACGCAGGCGAATCTCATCTCGCCTGTGCGCCGGACCAGTGGTCTCCTCCTGCCGGGTCCAGAGGACCCGATCGCCGCCCAGCGCGCGGCTTTGCGGTCGGCGCTCGCCTCTTCGGCCGGCCCCGCGTGCAGCTCGCCTCGCTGCTCCTCGCCTTGCACTGTCTGGGGCCGGTCTACTCCTGCGCCGGCTTCGTTCCCTTCGCCTTGTTTGCATAAAGCATGTCAGGCTCTGCGCGAAAAGACTTCGATGTGAAGCACATTCTGCGACTCCGCTGGAAACTCTTCAGCCACCCGTCGCCTTCCCCCGGCAGCCCGGCGGGGGGCGGCTGCCTGCAGCAGGACGGCAGCGGCGGCTTCGAGCACTGGGGACCCAGCCAAAACCGCCTGCTCAAAAGCCAAGAGAAGGGCAGTGTGAGCACTTTCTGGAAGAAGCCTTCCTCCTCTTCCTCCTCTTCCTCGTCCTCCCCGTCTGCTGCCTCCTCTTCCTTCGGCCCCCTGAATGGCACCCTGCTGCCTGTTGCCACCAGGCTGCCGCACGCGGCTCCCGGGCAGGGCCCCCAGCAGCCGACCAGGACGCTCTTCTACGTGGAGTCCCTAGAGGAGGAGGCGGTGCCGGGCATGGACTTCCCCGGACCGCCCGAGAAGGGGCCACTCCTGCGGGAGCTCGAAGTGGAGCCGGCCGCCTGCAGCCAGGCAACAGGTGAAGGATGCGGACGCAGGTACAGTAGGTCCCCGCGGGGCCGCTTCTCCCTCTTCCCGCTCACCTCTCCCCGCCCCCTCCCGTAGTTAAAGAGTAAGCGCGTTTCCTGTTGAAAATTTGAGATGTCTCTCAAGCCAGCTTTTATTACCCAAGTTGTGATCTCATTAAAAGTTTGTTCATTAATTTCTATTGGTTCATACTCATTACTTTTCTTTTTGCAAGTCTACAGATGTAGCCACCAACTGAATATAAATGGGCTCTGGTAAACCTTTAAGTAGAATGGATCTCATATTTCTCACAATATGCCGTTTTTCCGTTTTTGGGCATTAAATTATCGCAGTGTTGCCATTATAGCAGTGAGGTGAAATCGGCGTTAAACATCACTAAAATGCATCTCATATACTTGCCTAGTAACCGACTTAGCATTGCTATCTCGAATTCCTGTGTCTTGAATCAATATTCGAGGAATAATAAGACGGACAAAAGGAGGCCACGGGGGCGACATTATCTTATCTCTGCCCCTCCCCCAGGCAGTGTTAACTCTCCTCCATCCCAACTTCCTCCCTGGTCCTTACACCTTCTATTCCCTTCTGCCTTTTTCACTGTAAGACTTTGAATTGAATTCAGCTGACTCCTTTTGACTTCCGTGTCTGGGATTTGTTGCCTCAGTATTAGTAACAGTGTATGCATAATAGGCAGTCAATATTCATTTCTACTTTACTGTTAACTGTACACTGCATAGAGTTCTGCTACTTTGAAAATATAGAAAATCTTTCCAACATTGGACATTCTTTCGGAGTTTTGTATTTTTAGGAAATTGAGTCATTATTATTCTACACTACATCATTACTAGTTTGAATGTATAATGAGGATAAGAAAAGATTTGTATTTCGATTCATATGATATCAGAATATATTATTGAAGAAAAATACAGGAAAATGATAATGAATATGCTCATAAATTTTAATCAATTCTCAAGAAAAAATTAGAAACAGAAGCATCTTTTAAAATTTTCATTGAATTAAATCAGCTTCTTAAAATTTGACTAAGTTGCATAAAGAATATATAAAACAAAATAGTATATACAGTTGGTATTTACATTGACAAATGTTATATTAGAGATTTTAAAAATCATACCTCAGTTTTAAAAACTGTATGGATTATATAGATTTAATTTGAAATTTAAGATTCATGAAAATATTCAGATTCTTATTTAGTTAAAATAATGTAAAGTTATTATTTTAATGGAGGTACTTAATTTGGAAATTTCAAATATGTCAAAACTTTTCCTTATATAGAAGACCTGAATATAAGTTTACCTGTTACTCAGTCAAGTTAAATAGTTCACTCAAATTGTCATAAGTAGAGACTATGAATACCACAATGTAAATAAATGTATCTATTCAGTACTTAACTATAATTTTTATTTTTTAAATAAAATGTATTTTTTAAATATTATTTGCTGAGTAAACATAAAATTTGAGTGGGAGAGTAATTATTCATAAAGATTTAGCAATTCACTTTTTATATTTTAAAGAAAAGTTAAATACTAGTTTATTGAAACTGATTTTGAAAGATAGCTCAAAAATTAGAACATATATATTATTCATGATAATTAATTTCTGAACAGTAAAATCTGCTGGCTGTATCTGACCTGGGAATATGAATGCTCTATAATTTAAAAAAAATGTGATATAATATTTTCAAGCAAGTGAGGAATATTTGGAGTTGCCGATTTCTGAAAATGCTCATCTAAGTTGGAGAATTTGAAAATACTAATGGTGTGCTGGTTAGTGTAATGCATTTAAAAACATGAAACGAATACCTCATAGCTTAGATAAAAATAAAATATTAGACAGATTTAAGTTACCTTTGAATATTAGTCATTATTTTCAATGCACAGAAAGTTGTAAGATGTAAGAATTTTGAAATTAATGCAAGTGCCACCCAGAATCATCTTTACTGTTGGAGTCGGGTGTCCTATGAGATTTTGCACGTGTAAGCTATTGAAAATCAAGTCTGATTTTATGTAAAATTCTTGTTAATACTTACATGATTTGTATAAATCTGAATTTTTTACTGCACAAATTAAAAGTTGGCACTTTTAATATTTGATGTTTTTTTTTTTTTCTGTTCTTAAACTTTCTTACAACATTTCTTCCATGTTCACTATTGGGAACAGCATTAGTATATTAGCAATTATTCATTAACAGTATATAATATTTTAATGCATTGTAATTTGTAGGGTTCATCACCCAGAAGAGATAGCACTCCTAAAGTAAAATAATCCACGGACATTTTATAGTATTTTGCAACTTTATTCAAAAGGATCTAGAATATAGATTTAATTTTTGTGTGACTGCAAATCTAAGTGTGTTACACAATGTCTCTGATGATGAGTAATTAAACTACCTAGACTCTGCATACTGTTATTGATTAAGTCATTATTTTATTGCTCAAATATGATATTATATTTAATACTTAGCATTTCATTTTTCCAATACTATGTTAAATTAACCTTTATGTATAAAGTGTTGTTTGGCCCTTTCTCTCATGTTCTCTGTATTCATTTTAAACGTTTTTCTCTTTAATCATTTGGTCTTCCACTATTTAGGAACATTTTAGAGACAGGTATGAGTAGCTTAATTGGTGAAACTTGTTGTTAGAAGACCAGATGGAGAACACTTGGAGGAAAGTTGCCCATAATCTCAGAAATTTGGAAAAGTCAAAGTTTCATAGACTGAACAGAAAAGTAGCAGGGATACAGAGAAAAAGCAATAAATATCCAAAAGCACAATATGTATCTAACCCTACTTTACTACACTAAACACCTACTATCAAATACTACACTCAACAAACCTCAGTACTCTACTATCTTGATCATCTTATGAATACTAATATTTAAAATGTGAGTTACCTATAGGTTATTAATCATTAATTTCTCTACTTTTCTGTCCAAATTTAGATTAGAAAGTATATAATTTCCTGTTTAGTCAGATCACCACATATTTTTACTTTTTTAATTTTTTTCACATTTTTTTTTTTTTTTTGGTGGTGCCGGGGATCGAACTCAGGCCCTTGTGCTTGCAAGGCAAGCACTCTAATCACTGAGCTAAATCCCCAGCCCCCACATATTTTTATTATAGAGATTTTTATCCAAAATTTCACATGTACTAAAGTAAGCAACCAGAATAGTATTTGTATTCTTGTACAAATACACAACTTAAAGTGTTGTGAGTAGAAAAGATATCATGTTTTACCTGGTTGCCTTTTTAGAAACCTGATACTTAAAGTGCATTCATCTGATTCCATTCTTTTTTTTTTTTTTTTTTT
>PVJO010031178.1:0-14559 GCA_004026905.1 Hystrix cristata
GTAGCAGAGTTCGTTTTTCCCTGAAGGCTCTCCAGCACTTGATATTATTTGATTTCTTAAAAAATATCTTCTTTTGGGAGTAAGATGGAATTTCAGTGTTGTTTTAATTTGCATTTTTCTGTGGCCAGCACTGTTGAAAGTTTTTTCATGTATTTATTGATCATTTGTACTTCTTCTTTTGAGAAGTGGCTCTTTATTTCAATTGGCCATTTTTTGATTGGATCTTTTATTTTGTGTGGTTTTTTTTTTTTTTTGGTACTGGAAATCGAACTCAGGGCCTCATGCTTGCAAGGCAAGGGGTCTTTTATTTTGGGGGGGTCTAATTGTTTTGAGTTTTTTGTATAGCCTGGATGTTAATCCTCAGACTGAAGCATAGCTGGCAATGTTTTTTCTATCCTGTAGTTTGTCTCTTCACTTTGCTGGTTGTTTCCTTCACTGCCCAGAAGAATTTAATTTGATACGATCCCATTTGTTGATTCTTGGTACTATTTCTTGTGCAACTGGGGTTCTGTTCAGAAAGTCCTTGCCCACGCCTAGGTCTTCAAGATTTTACCTATTTTATAGTCTAGCAAGTTAAGTGTTTATGTTTTTAACATTTAGATCCTTGGTTCATTCTGATTTTAATTTAGTATAAGGTGAAAGATATGGGTCTAGATTCAATCCTCTGCAGGTGGATAGTCAATTTTCCCAGCATAATTTATTAAAAAGTCTCCCTTTGCTCCAGTGTATGTTTTTGGTTCCTTTAGTCAAAGATTAAATAGCTGAATACGTCTGATGTCATTTCTTTATCCTCCGTTCTGTTCCATTGATCCACATGTCCCTTTTTGTAACAGTATCATGCTGTTTTTAGCACTGCAGTTTTGTAATGTAACATGAAATCTTCTTGCTTCGCTTTTATCAAGCCAAGATTGCTTTTGTCATTCTGGATCTCTTCTGGTTTCATATGAATTTTAGGATTGCTTTCTCTAGTTCTGTGAAGCATGTTGGTTTTATTTTGACTGGGATTGCATTAAATCTGTATGTCAGTTTTGAAAGTATGGCCATTTTGATTATATTGGTTCTGCCTATCCAGGAACAGGGATTAGGAATCTCCATATTGTTTCCACAGTGGTTATAGTAGTTCTATTTTCTGATGTCCTCTTCAATCTCCTTTTTCAGATTACTGTGGTTTTTACTGTAGAGGTCTTTCACTTCTCTGGTTAGGTTAATTCCTAAGAATTTAATTTTTTTGATGCTATTGTGAATGGTATAGTTTTCCTAATTTATCAGTAAGTTTGTTATTGATGTAGATGAACACTTAATTTTTGTTTGTTTTGTATCCTGCTACATTGCTGAATTTGGTTATTAATTCTAGGAGTCTTTTGATTTAATTTTTTGGGTCTTCTATGTAGAGAATCATTGTCTACAAATAATAATTTCACATTTTCTTTTCCTTCTTTCCCCTTTTATTTCTTTGTCTTGTCTGATTGCTCTGGCTCATGTTTAAGTACTATATTGAATAGGCATGGTGATGGTACATATCCTTGTCTCATTCCCAACTTTAGAGGGAAAGCTTTAGTTTCTCCCTATTGAACATGATGTTGGCAGTAGGGTTGTCATAAATGGCTTTTATCAGATTGAGATAAGATCCTTCGTATACCTATTTACGTTAGGGTTTTTACCACAAATGGATGCTAGATTTTGAGAATTTTTTTTCTGTGTCTATTGAGATGATTACATGACTTTTTCCCCTTGCTTCTGTCTATGTGATGTATTTCATTTATTGGTTTGCATATGTTGAACCTTCCTTACATCCATGAAGTGAACCTTACTTAGTCATGAAGTCTGATGTTGCTAATTTGTTATATTCTGTTTGCTAGTATCTTGTTGAGGATTTTGCATCCACGTTCATTAAAGTGCTTGGCCTGTAGTTTTCATTTTCTGATTGGATTCTTGTCAGGTTTTGGAATCAAGGTAATGCGAGCTTCCAGAAGTGACTTTGGGGGTACTCCTTCCCTTTCAATTTCATTAAAGTGTTTGAGGAGTATTGGAATTAGCTCTTCCCTGAAGTTCTTATAGAATTTGGCAGTGAATCCATCAGGACCAGGGCTTTTCTTCTTTGGTAGTTTTCTTTTTATTACTGCTTTAATTTCATTGCCTGTTATTGGATTATTTGTGGTTTTATATCTTCTTGGTTCAGTTTTGGTAATTCATATGTATCTAGGAATCTACTCATGTCTTCTGAATTCTCAAATTTATCGGTGTACAAGTTTGTGGAGTAGTTGCTACTAATTTTCTGATTTTGGCAGTGTCCAGTGTGATTCTGACTTTTTCATTTCTAATTGCATTGATTTGGGTCTTTCATGCCTTTTTTTTAATGTAAGATTGGCTGGTTTTGTCTATTTTGTTTATTCTTTCAAAGAACCAGCTCTTAGACTCTTTGATTTTCTGCATTGTTTTTTAAGTCTCTGTTTCATTGATTTCTACTCCAATCTTTATAATTTCCTTCCTCTCACTAGCTTCACCTTTGGATTATTCTTGCTTCTTGTTTTTCTAGGGCCTTCAGGTGTATCATTAGGTTATTTGGGCTTGCTCTGTTTTTCTGATATGGGCATTCACAGTTATAAACTACCCTCTTAAAACTGCTTTCATTGTGTCCCATAAGTTCTGATATGTTATACTGGCATTATTGTTTAATTCTAGGCACTGTCTTATTTCTTCCTTGATTTCTCCTGTGACCCATTATCAAGAGTGTATTGTTTAATGTCCATGCATTTGCATAATTTCTGTGGTTTCTTTTGCCATTGATTTCTAGTTTCAGTGTGTTATGACCTGATAATATGCATGGAATAATTTTGATTCTTTTGCATTTACCGAAGCATATTTTATTGGATAATATGTGGCCTATGTTGGAGAAATTTCCATGTGCTCCTAAAAAAATGTGTATTTTGTTGTTGGGGGCAACACTCTGTAGATATCTATTAAATCCATTTTTTAGAAAGTATGGTTCAACTCTAATATTTGTTTGTTGATTTTTTCTAGCTGAACTTTCTGTTTCTGATATTTGTTTATGTTTACTAGAGTTTGTTGTATGAATTTTGGTGTGTCACTGTTTGGTGCATATGTTTATAATTACTATCTCTTCCTGCTGAATTGCTCTTTTAACCAATATGTAGTGACATTCTTTGCCTCTTCTGATCAGTTTTTGCTTAAAGCCCACTTTGTTTGAAAATAGCACAGCTACACCTGATTATTTTGGGGTGCTATTGCATGGAATATGGTTTTCTATCCTTGAAGTTTCAGTCTGTGAATTTCTTTGTGGTTTAAATGTGTTTCTTCCCCATTCTTTTTTTTTTTTTTTTTTTTTGGTGCTGGGATCGAACTCAAGGCCTTGTGCTTGCAAGGCAAGCACTCTAACCACTGAGCTAAATCCCCAGCCCTAAATGTGTTTCTTGTATACTGAATGCCATTGGATTTTGTTTCTTGAACCATTCTGCCAGTCTTTGGATTAGGAAATTGAGACTATTTATATTGAGAATTATTACTGAGAGGTATTGACTTGTTCCTGTCATTGTATTATTTTCCTATTGCTGATGCCCTTTTGTTCTTTTTACTTAGCTATTCACTCTACATGGTATATCCATTTGATTGGACCTTTTGGCAACGTTAACTTCTTTTCTGGTTTAGAAGTTGTTTTCTTGTAGGGTTTGAAATGCTTCATTCCAAGGTCTCCTGGCCTTTATGGTTTGTGTTGAGAAGACTGCTATAATTTTGATGGGTTTTCCTTTTTAAGTAATTCGTCAAATTTCTTTAATATTTTAAGATTCTGTTCTTGTGTTGGACTTCCAAGATTTGGACTATGATATGTTGCGGGGAGATTTTTTTCTGATAGTGGAGATTTGGGGTTCCATGTGCATCACTTAACTGTATTTTAAACTCTTTTCCCATATTTGGAAATATTTTCTGCTATTATTTCTGTTAACAGGTTTTTATGACATTTTTTTCTGTCTTTGGATTTTTCATCAATTCCGATTAATCTTAGATTAGTCTTTTTTGCTTCTTCTGGCAGCTGTTGGATACAATTTTCATGTTCTCTTGTTGTTTTTAAGGTGTCTTTCAGTAAGTGGTCAGCAACAATAGCCCTGTCTTCTAGTTCTGACACTATCCTTATATTCATTGCTTTTGCTGCCCACACTTTCAGAGAAATTTTAATTTCCTGAATTTCTGTTTGGTACCTTTGATGTACTTTGATTCTTTTCTATACTGGACATTCTTGTTTTATATCATTTTATTTAGCTCAGCTAGCTTTTTGTTAGTGTTTTCTGTAGACTTGCTGATCATTTTGTTTATTAGGTCCATTATCTATTTGTTTATATCTTCTTTGACCTCACTAAGTTCAAAGAAGTGAACATTTATTGATCTTTTAAAAATATCTGCTATTCTTTTGAATAATTCTGCTGTCTGGCTTTTAATTTCCTCTCTCTTGATGCCCCAATGGATGAGTTTTGGTAGAGTTGGGAGTTTTTGGAGACATTGTATTGCTTTGTCTTTTCATGCTTCTATTTTCTTTCTTTCTTTTTTTTTTTTTTTCTGAAGCTTGTGGGTTAATTCTACTGGAAAACTTTGTAGCTAATATGGCAACCTCTTCAGTTTGTGTCTGTTTTTTAGTGATGCACTCTGGTCATGGCTAAATGTGGGCTTTTACCTTTTCTTAAAATCCAACCACCTCTGTTTATTTGGATGGGAAGGCTACAGTGTATTTGACTTAGTACCTAGTTCTCCAAGAACTGGCTGCCATTTTATTAATGACACCAAAGTAATCCAGCTATTGGCATATACGGAAAACTAATTGATAGCAACAACTATGTCCCCATGTCTACAGTAATAAAATCATCAACAATAATAGTGTCAAAAGCAAACTGGATATTGACACACTCTAAGAAACAATAATGTACCAACCTTAACCATAGAAAAGAGATCTACAATTATTATATAAGCACTTAGACAAACCAAATACTGACTTACAGTAATTATCTATGAAATGGAATGACTTTATCTTCACTAAAATAGAAGAGTGTTGAACAGTAATAGTATAGAGTTAACTATCTAAAAATTCATAAACTTTAAATGGTTACACTAGTAAAGGTAGAGGGTTTGGGGAACTGGAGAATGAGAGAAGTGAGATTTGAAATATTAATCAATGGAAGATGAGAGAGAGTAGTGAGATGCAGGATCCTATTGAAGAGTAAAAGAAAATTAGTAGTATCAGATAATAGTATCAGAAAAGAATGAACAAACGAAGAACAAAGAAAGAAAAAAGGGAGAGCAAATAAGGGAAAATAAGAAAAATAAGAAGAGAAAAAAGTTAAAAAGCAAAAAGAAAGAAGAAAAAGAGAAAACTCCCCAGTTCTTCCCCCAAAAAACTCATGAAGGGAAAATAAAGAGAAAAAAATTGAGTTGATTAAAAAAAATCATGACTGGCTCCTTTCCAGAATCTGTAGACTTGGGACCCAGCAAGTAATGATTTTCTTCACCTAGCTTTATGACCTGTAGTTTTGTGAGTTACCTGTGGTCCAGAGGCTCTTCTGTCCAAACACCCCAGACTTTCAACTATTGAAGCTGAAGCAGATCTTTTATCTCATTGGTGGATGGGAAAAGAAACCAGTCCTGTTGTCTTTGCTGAGTGTAGGCTACTGGGCAGGAGTTCAAGCAAACTGTTGGACTTACTGCCAACATATTCAGATTCAGTCTCCTTTGAGAGCCACACTTGCCAGATCTGGTTTTATACTTTGGAGGGCAGGGCACATGTCTTTCCCGGCTTGAGCTTAAACTTCTCAGGGGATCTATGTCTAGTGTGCACACTCTCTGTGTCTGTCTCCTGTTGCTGCCAGTCACTGTGGGAGGGTAACACCGGGACCCCCTAAGTGGAGTGGTTCTTTAGTTGTTCTGTGATTCAGTCTTCAACAACACTTTCCCAAAATGGAGGCTGATTAAATTGCCTCTCTGGCAGCATGATGTACATTCTACTGGGTTTCTCCTTTAATTCTAGTAAAACCCTATGGTGTTTTTGTAGTTTTCAATATTGTTGGGCTTTTCTTGAGGCTGAGGCTTTTTTCCCTGGAGCTGCTGACTCTCTGGGGCTTACCTTCTCCCCTGGGATGTCAGCCTCATCCACGATCAGATTGGCTGGTTGGTTGGCACCTGCGCTGCGTGATGCTAAGTGGAAACAAAACACAGAGCAGGCTTGGAATTAGTGGGTGGCTGTGGCCAGAGTGCAGAATCCATTTGCATGGAATTGGCCCTGGGTGAATGCAGTGTGGGGAATGCCTAATAATTTCTTATGGTGATGCTCCTGAGAGAGTTCAGGAACCAGAGCTAGAGAATCCTGAATGACTATTTCGTGGTAAACTGGGAAGTGTTAAATCACTCAAATAGCTTGACTAGGTCAGTGGTTTTGAATCAGGGGAACTGCAGGGGACATTTGGCAATGTTTGGGGATATATTTGGTTGTATGACTTGGGCGGAGTGGTACTACAGACATCTGGTTGGCAGAGGTCAGGGATATTATTACATAGCCTACAATGCAGTAAATTTTTGGATCTTTTGGGAACTCCTAAAAGTAAAGAATTCTATGGCCCTATACAGCCATAGTGGAGAGGACAGGAGCCTTCAACAAGGCTAGCTGGACCCAGCCCTTGAATGGCTTCTCATGCCTTGGTCCAAACAAGAAGTCTGGTAAATGTTTACAGAGGGAGACCAAAAGATAATAACCAGAGAGAATGCTGTTTTGGGAGTAATTATACTGACCTATAGGCTCAGCTCTGCCTTTAATTTATGGCCTTGATTGTATCATTTATTTATTCTATTTGATTACATTTTTTATTCATTCTATTTGGATTATTATGGACTGAAGTCTTTCTCCCGAATTCCTTTGACGTCCTAGTCTCTAATGTGACTGGGTTTGCAGATGAGGTCTTAAAGAAGAAATTATGGTTAAATGAGGTCCTAAGGTGTGGTTCTGTCTGATAGAACTGATGTCACTGGAAGAAGAGGAAAATACACAGGGAGTGCTTTCACAGAGGAAAACCCATGCGAGGCCACAGGGAGAAGGTGCTGTCTGTAAACCAGACAGAAAGTCTTCACTATGAAGGAACCTTGCTGGCTCCCTGACCTTGGACTTGCAGGCTTCAGAACTGTGAGAGAGTGAACTCTGCTGCTTAAACCCTCTAATCTGGGGTGGTGGTGACGGCAGCGGAATGCAGACTGCCAGTGGCTTTGCTGTCTGTCTGTGTTGCCCAGACTGCACCCCTTTCTTCTCAGAACATCTTCTCGATTCCCCTTTAGGGATTACCTTTCCTCTTGTGTCACTGCCTGGACCTCACGGAGGGTAGACTTCACCCTCTAATTCAGATGGACGATTTAGGACCTGGGCTTAGCCAATCAGAGCATCTTGTTCCTTTGTCCACAGTGACTAAAACTAAGCTAGTAGAAGTTCTGGGTGTTTGCTGCATCTGTTGGGCTCAGAGAATGTGATCCTGAAGCTGTCAGGTGTCCTCTCGAGATTGCTTTTCACTGAAGAAAGAACTAAGGCAGGGAGAATAACTGAGTCCTTGCAATGTTTAAACCCCTAACTCTAGCTTTACGTGTTGGGCAGGCAGAAAGGAGCCACAGGCATTTTTATATATAAGAATAAATAAGTTCTCCATATTCACTTAAGTCTGTTATATTCTTTTAAACTTGCAACAAAGCAAGGACTACCTCTAATTTCCTTGGATATAAAATGAGGAGGATTTGCCTTACAACTAAGAAACTGTAGGATACCCCAAACTAAGTCATATTGAGGATCCAGTCATTTATGTCTGCGGTAATAACTGATGATGATGGTCACATGCAAGTTGAACTTTTTTCCTCAAAGAGCCATTGATCATAAATCAAATTGCAGGGATAAAGTGCAGATTACAAGTCATGCCACGACTCTTCCCTCTAGTGGATGTTAAATCCGGAACACAAGGGTCCTTATTACATTGCAAGACCCTGAAATTCCAGTAGTGCAGCAAGAAGATGGAGAGCGGAAGAAATGAACTGTAAGCCAGTCTTGAATGTGTGCGGGCCACCTGGCTTTGCTGGTAAGAAACCAGGTATTGCATACATGCCACGAGGTACCCAATGCAGAAACAGGGCTTACAGCTCCTAGGAGAAGATAGTCACAATTCAGGGTTATTCCAAAAAAGAATAGCATGGGGCTCCAAGGAGCTTTTCTTCGAACGCCTGTGGACATTCCACCTAACCTAATTTAGGCAATGTCATGAGTTAGAACAGAGCCCCATCTGATCTAGCGTGCTTGTCATAACACGGCATTTGAATAGAAGACATCCCTTCCCAGGAGAAATTCCCACTGAGGAACTCTGTTGCTTAATGGGGTTTAAAGTTTCCTTTTAAGTTTCAGGGCCTGTTTGCATGAAATTTACATTGGAAAAGCAACTGTTGGCAGTGCCTCATTTAAAGGGAAACAGGCTTTCTCCAGGCAAGGATTCAGGCTGGCCGGCCTCCACTGGTGTCATTAGCTCAGCAGTACCTACTTCATGACAGCCAGGAGGCAGGTCTTGGTTTCAATGTGGAATTACAGATTTCCTATTTCTAGAAGCTAACATAGTTGGGCTCACTTCGAGAGTGGCGTTGGGCTTATTCCCGACGACGGTTGCATTCATGGTGTCACTCATCTAGTTGAGATGCTTGGCCATCAGATTCTCCTGGGATTTGGAAATGGGACACAGAAGTAGCCTGGTTGGTATGTCATTGTTGTTTCTTGTTTTTTACTTTCTTGACTTGGGATGTGTAAATTTTAACAGAGGTAGACTGAGGGGGTCTCAACCTTCTCTTACCATTTAGTTTAGGAGCCTCTGGAGGAAGCTCTAAGTGAGCGAGGGACACAGTGAGCACACAAACTGCAGTCCGTGTTTCCAAGGCAGATTCTTTAACAGGTTAGTGATTTCAAAACTAATCAGCGTTAGGGGAAAAGGCGAAAGCTAGATTTCACCCACTTCATTTCAAAAAGTGCTATTCCAACCATTTTCTTTGTGTTCTTTCTGGTCTAAGAATGACAGGGGAATAATGTTGCTGGAATTAAGTAGAGAATTATTGAGGTATTTTAGTCATACCCATCTTTACATTTTCGTCTAGACTAGAATTTTCAAATGATAGCCACTTGTTCAGCAAATAGTTTTTGAATAGAAATGTAGAGGAAGTTAACAAAAGATTTAAAAAATATTGTCAAATGGCACAGTGGCGATTACCTTATACAATTCATAGAGAAGGATCTCTGCTCACAGAAAAGTAGACTGACTGCAAATACAAAAAGATAGTCTGGCATGTCAATCCTGTACCCAAATATTGCTAATTCACAAATATATGCAATCCTCTTCGTGTCTTAGATTGTGTCAGTATTCAGGTTATTCATTATTCCTATAGACACATATTTCAACGTTTACTTTGCAGTTAAGTAACAAGACAGAGATACTTTTTTCACATCAGGAAAAATTTGCGAATGAAATGAAACCTCTCATTAATGACTCTATTCCCTAAATGCTGTATTCCTGCAAAGCTTGACAGTAGATCATTTAGACCTTGTGCTTAACAGATCAACTTCCTTTGCCTTCTTTACTTACCTACTGAAATCTCATTTATCTCCCTGGTTAGATATACTTTTCAAAACCATTTTAGCAAAAATGCTGGCTGGGCCTCTTGGAAGAGAACATGGATAGGGTAGAGAGAAGTGGCCCCAGGCAGCCAGGCATAGTTAGATCAAGTGAGACTCTCCCTGTATCCCTTACTCAGTGTGACACATAGAGGGATTCTTGCCCATTGGTCAGGATGACTGGACACGCTTGGGCTGACAGTGTTACAACTTTTCAACTAGCTAGAATGGCTGTGGTCAGCCTCCGAAGTATGTGCAAATGGTGGTGGAGGCTTCGCCACTGGCACCTCTACTCAGCAAATAGCCTGGGCTGGTTCCAGTGGCATTTGAACGCCAGTCTCTGTTTGGCTGGGAAATCTGTGACAAACTCAGGCAATTTCACCCCGAGGCGGTTTTCTGAAATACTTATTTGGGAGGGTATATTAATCAAGAGTCTTATTTTTGTTGGAAACGAGAGGCATCCAATTCATTCTGGCTTAAATATAAAAGGAATTTGACACAAATCCTTAGGAAGTCACAGCACCCACTGGCTTTAGGAACAGGTCAATTCAGGGTCTCTGTTTTCATCAGTCTCTTAGCTTGTCTTTGCTCTCCTCTGTGTGAATTTTAGTTTCAAACAGGCCTTTTTGTCATGGTGACTCCTGAGAGCTCCAGGCCCATACAACCACCAATCCTAGCGAAAAAGGGAACTTCCCCATTGCCAGTACTTCTAACAGTATTCCCGAGATTGATTCACTATGGCCTTATTTGAATAATGGTTAATGAACTCATTTTCCTGGAGTCAGGGGTGTGTGTGTGTGTGTGTGTGTGTGTGTGTGTGTGTAAGAGAGAAAGAGAGAGAGAGAGACAGAAAGAGAGAGAGAGAGAGAGAGAGAGAGAGACATACAAGGTGTCATCGGCTCCAGTGGAATCTCCAGACAAGTGAAAAAATACTAACTGCTTAAAGGAGAAGCAAATGCTATTACAGGAAGAACAGAGGCTAGAAGGTGGGCTCACAAAACCACTGATTGCTGGCGTTTGCCACAAGGAGACCCCTGCAAGTTTGAGCTTCCTATTTAAGTGCTTAAGAACTGGTAAACAGCCGGATGAGACACAAATGCTCACATACCTTCCTTCCGGCCCATAGGTCAGCTAAACCTGGCTTGTTCAGTTGTGACTTTTTAAGTTGACAAGGATGAGGCTACAGGAGAAGGTACTCCGCAAAGGGAAGGGAGACAAATTGGCTTTATGGAGCACCTACCAAATAGCTATCATTGTCGCATGGGATTCACCCTCCTCTGCTTAAGAGAATTTAGCTCTTGTTGTTAACCCATAATACTACATTCATGTTTGTATGACTCTATAAGTTGGCAACTCAGAGATCTCGTGTTTGGTGGTGGGGGTTGGTCACAGTCTGAGACGGAAATGAATTATAGTTCTTGTATAGTTCACATGGGTTGGTTATTGGTGTCTCTTAAACTGCTCAGGCTGCCAGCACAAAATACCATAGCTGATGTAGCTTGAACAACAGACACTTATTTCTCATGGTCCTGGAGGCTGAGAAATCAAAGTTCAAGAGGCCATCACAGTTGGGTTCCTGTGGAGGGCCCTCTTCTTGGTTTCCAGACAGCCACCTTCTCTTGTATTCTCAAAGGGCGGAGAGCAAGTATCTCTGGTCAGTTCCTCTTCTTCCTCCTTCTTCTAGCTTTTTGAGGCAAGGTCTCGTGATACAGTCCAGTCTGAGCTTGAACACACTTTGCGGCCGAGGCTGGGCTCCAACTGGCAATCCTCCTACTGCACCCTCCTGAGTTCTGGGATTTCAGTGTGCACCACCATGTCTCTCCAGTTCCTCTTCTGAGGAGTAACTAACATGGTTGTGGGAATTCTCATCTCATGACCTCATCAAAACCTAGCAATTTTGCAAAGCCCTTCCCAAATGCCAATGCATCGAGGGCCAGAGTGCCAAGGCCTGAGTGTGACCAGCATGCAGTCCAGAACCTCATCCTCCCTTCCACCCCACCTTTTGTTAATTCCGAGTCATCTGTTCTCTTATCCTTCATCCAGTCCCGCATACTTGCCTGCCTTATCTCTCTTTGTCACGCCTTGACAGGATTTTCTTTTGGGAAATGATCTCTTCCCAGCTGCCTCTCACCCTCCCTCCCTCTTTCCCTCCCTCCCTGTGACTCTCTGAATTCAGGCATCCTTGGCAGCCCTGTAAAGCTGTGTTACCTCAGAGAAGGGAGCGCTGGGCACAGAGGCCGCTTTCCTTCCTGTCTTCCATGATGCCCGCGGCTTGTAGCTGGTGGAGGCGCAGAACTCATTCCCCCTTCACTCCTGCTAATACATCTTGGGATTTTTGAACCAGTAATAGGTATGAGTAGGATCCACAATTAACTTCCCCAAATAAGGAAGCGGGACACAAAGCCACCCAACTCAATTTGATATAAACCTTTATTTGGCATCGACTGAGAGTAACAGGCTTAAGGGGTTAGCTGGCTGGGCTGAGCAGATTAATAACTCGCCTTGGGTTATCGGCTGAGCTTCATCCAGAAATAAATCCTGCCCGAACTCTTGGTACAAGTCATGAGATTACTTCATCCGGTCTGGAGGCAAGGATTTTTTTGCCTTGTATTTGAGCAGCAAAATGACTCTGACTAAAGCATATTTTTTTTTGTGTGTATCTCAGGGTTTGCTAATTTATGAATTAGGACCACAGGAGAAAGATGGCTTGCTCACTATCATCAGAAATTTTATAATCAGGGAGCATATGATTAAGTGAGAGCCCTGGTTCTCAGGCTGTGAGCAATTTTCCTGTCCCTTCTCCCCTCAGGGGGAGACATTTTTGATTGTCACAACTAAGAGGAAGGAGTGCTACTGGCATATGGCGAGTAGAGACCAGGGATGCTGAAAACATTCTATAATGCACAAGAAAGCTTCACAACAGAGTTACTTTCCTCAAAATGCTGACGGTGCTGAGATTAAAGAATCACAAGGGCAGTTGTAAGTAACCAAAGATGACACCCAGGCTTCCAATCAGGTAGACTATTTTCTTGTATTCACAATAGGTGATGTCCCTTTCTTTGAAAGAAACTGCTGCTGAAGAACTTAGTTCTTGGGTTAATTTTTGATTGCTGCTGTTAGAAATTACCATGAACTCAGTGGATTACATACTATAGATTATTATCGTACACCTCCAGAGGTCAGAAGTGTCACCATGTCCTTCCTGGAGGCTATAAAGGAGAAACTGTCACTTGCCTTCCTCAGCTTCTAACAGTTGTTCACATTCTTTGGTTTGTGGCTCCCTTTCATCCTCAGGGTGAACGGTCTCATCGCTCCTGCCCTCGTCACAACTCTCTTCAATAGCTCGCCTGCTTTCATCCTGTGAGGATCCTTGTGATGATGTTGAGTCTACCTGGATAGTCCAGGTCAAGATGACTATCTCAGGACATTTAACTCAATCACATCCGTGAAATTGCTTTTGCCATATAAAGGTCACACTGTCATGGGTCTTGGGGATTAGGACATGGACATCTTTGAGGGACCATTATTTTGCCTCTTATAATCCTCTTCCTTTTCCAGAAGAATCCATAGCGTATCCCTGTTTTCTGTTAACATCTCATTTCCTAAATTCTCCTCACTATTAGAATCCTGTGGCCAAAGAAAAATAAAAATTGGTTCTAGAAAAACAAAACAAAGCAAAATAAAGCAATGTCCTTCAACCTTGAAGAAAGACCATTCTCTTAGAAGCTCCTGGCCACCTGGTGATGTAAATACTCTAATTCCTCATAAGGATAAATACAAGAATAATTATAATTTTAAGATCCCAAGGAGATTAGAGAGTTGAAGTATTCTTTGGGTTTTCATCACCACCATTATGGTTACTGTTTTTCTCCTTCTTCTCCCTTTCCACTTTCCCTGCCCCCTCCCTCTTCCCCCTCCTCCTCTTCTTCTCTTCCACTTCCTACTTCTTCTCTTTTCCTTCTTCACAGTACTGGACATTGAACCCAGGGCATTTGCACTGAGCTACAACCCAGTGCATATTTCATATTTTTATTTTTATTTTGAGACAGTCTTCCTAAGTCTCTAAGTTTCCCAGACTGGCTTGAACTTGCTATCCTCCTATCTTAGTTTCCCAGAATGCTACCATACCTGGTATATTTCCTCTTTCTGAATATAGATTTGTCTTATTTAAAAAATGTGAATTTCTCACCTTTGTACCCTCAACTCCATTTAGTACAAACTTCTAGGAATGCCACTACCATTTTGGGTTTAGATCTATGTCACTATCTAACTCATTCCTGCATGATCCCCGAAATGCAGACACTGGGCCTGAATTATACTGCGACCACATTTCTCAGGGAATGTGTATTTATTGAATGTTTTGGACACCTCCATAATTATCACAGTGCTTTGGAGGGTAAAACTGGGCACCAAAAATATACTACACATCCTTGCAGGGCTCAAGGGGCTTAAAAAGGGTTTGACCCCACCTAAAGGGTTTGAAAGCTAGACAAAGAAAATTCAAAGCAATCGAGTGACCATTTTTGAAGAATACACTCTGCATCAGCTTGAAAGACAGCACTAGGTTAGAAAGCTACACACACTCACACACATTTCTCTCAGACTGAGGACCCAGAAGGCATTTGCCATAATCTGTCCCATTAGGCTGTCTTTTCTCAGATATTTCCCTAATAGCAAAGCTTCAATTTGTCCCCACCTCTAAGAAATTACTACATCTCTACCTAAATAAGACACTGTGCAAAGAAAATAAAAGTCACTTCTCCTATAGTCAAGACTTTGAGTCCTAGTATTTCTCATCTGTCTTCTCTTTAGAGAGGGAACACAATGTGGGGGAAAGCACATTGGTTCTGCAGCCCACAGACCTTCATGTGAACCCCACTTTTGCC
>PVJO010031179.1:0-14629 GCA_004026905.1 Hystrix cristata
ATGACAAATTTTATACACTGCATAATCTGCCACTAGAAGTCTGTTCTTGACATTCAGGCAAATTAAAAAAATTCTAGGGAGGAGAATCATTGGTTCAGATGAAGCCAAGTGCCAATCCCAGGGCAAATTAAATGTAGCTAGGAGTTGATACATAGGGAAATACATCATTTCTGTTAGTGGTTATAAGAATGACTTGGAAGGGGAGAGGTTGAAAGGGATTAAACTACCAAGTAGACAATCCGAATAGCTATCTATTGTAAGCAATATATAAATATAAGCACAATTTAATCTCTTCCTCATCAGTATGAAATAGTGTGCGAAGAAATACGAGTTCAAATTAACATCCCTAGTGGAATAAATCCAACTTAGATTCAGGTGTTTTGTATGTACCGCTAAATTAAAAAATAAATAAATAAATAATTAAAAAAAGAAAACAACCTTTGATGTCTAAAGAAGTTCATGGATGCATGTGGATCCTTGTAATGGAATCTACTGTGGAAAAATGTGAGGAATGGAAGGGAACTCCTTCTTTTCAGGCATTGGGAGTGATACTACCTTGTACTTCTTGTACTCAAACATAGAGGATAGCCAGAAACAGGATAATAGATACAGTAAGTGACATCTATTTCTGTTCAGACAAAAATATCACTAATATAGGTGCATCAGTCAGCACTCACTAGAGAAACAGATTTATTGGGAGATATGTAAATACGTAAGGATTTACAAAGTAGGCTCACATTGGCCACACACAGAGTCAGATGTGGAAGAGTGGAAAGGACTGTCTGCACGCTAGAGATCCAAAGGATCTACCAAAGATGGAAGACCGGAATCGCACTGTAGTGTCCCACGAGAGTTCATCTCAGGAGGCAAAAGGGTCTGCACTGGCAGGCTGAAGACTCTGCACCAGAAGTCAGGAGACCACGTCCAACGCGAAGGTGAAGACGAACTCCTCTGAAGAAACAGAGGGCACCTTCCTTCTTCATTCCTCTTTTATTCCACTTAGGTGACAAGACTATTGGTTGGTGCTGCTGACACCAGGGTGGGTCTTCTGTCTTCAGTAAATCCCTTCAGCCATGAGCAGAACTATGCTCATCCAATTAGTTGGGTGTTCCTTACCCAAACTGACTCAATAGAAAATTTAAAAAGCTGTCCACTTTTTTTTATCCTCAAGGGAAAAATTAATCAAGTCTTTATAAAGCGCCTTTTTTAATGTACCACCAATAAAAAATTTCAATGTCCTGTATTCTAATATTGTTAATTACTACAATAAATTAATCACAACTATTCAATTTTATCATAGGTAATAACTCCCGCTTTTCTCTGATATTTGCCTAGAAGCTCTTTATATATTGTGAAGCAGAAACTGATATTCAGGAAAGATTAGTCCCAGATCTTTGTGTAAAGTACCATACTAAATACTCCTAAAAGTCGATGCTTCAAGAAATAGGGTCTCAATCCTTGGAACTGCATTGGCATTTCTTTGCTTAGACAACATTTGCACAATAGCAGCGGAAAGTCAGGATTTTCAGAGCTCTTTTCAGATCAGAAGCAGGTATAGTTTATGGAAGCAAAAGCCAATCTAAGATTCTAAATAATAAAATGATTTACCCAGCACTGAATAAACTGATGAAGTGTATTTTATTGTGGTTAATATTTTTGAAATGGTTGGTATATTTTACTGTCCTCTTTTCTGAAGAATATATAAGTAAAACTGTTTCTTTTTTTTTCTTAGTTTCTTCCTAGTGTCTGATTTAATAAATTACACTTTCACAAAATAAGTTTAATGATACTCATTTCCTACTGAATCCCGAAAATTCAGGAAAAAAACTTTTACTGAAATAGCTTTATGTTAATGGTAATCTAATTATTTTCATAGGTTCAATGTGAATATCAATATGGTTAGACCTACTGACTGTAAGAGTAAACAAACCTGTTGTGTTATACTGGAGAATAAATCTCATTTAATTAAATTAGGTATCACAAGTCAACACTAAGGAACAAGGGTTTATACTCCATATGTGGAGACAATGTCTATAAGCTTCCATTTGAGTGCCCGAACTTTGACTGATTAAACGTGACTTACAAAGAAAGATTGTGGTTACCTCAATGACTGCTTGGAAGGACCCATGTGACAAATAGTGGTAGTGTAGGTGCATTTTGATCACTGGATTATGGGAGACTGGAGGGATCTAGTGGATAATCATTAACCTTTCCTCCAGTGTTACATTGTTTCAGTGTAGTTCCATACAACTCTTCTAAAGGTCAAAGCGAGATTATGCTGTTGTGTTTGTTAGAAAGTTACAACCGGTCAGTAATAAACCAACAAACCCACTTCTGTTTATTTCTAATGAATATGTATAAAATGTACTTCAAAATGCAAAATGATACGCCTCTTTGTTTAAACTTAAAGAATGAGAAGTACCTTGGAGGAAAGAACATGACTTTTTGCTGTGTCTCTCCTTCAGCATCCGATGCAGAATCTACACATGCAAGTTTTAGATGCACACATTTTGAAATCCTAATGCGATGGATGCACTCTCTGAAATAATGCAACAGTGCTCTTTTCCGTGGCCCCTCCTCACTTCGCTCTTACACCTCTTTTTAGTAATTTTTCTTCTGTCCCTGTTAGCAATTGTGAATATCCTGATGTTGGCTTGACAACGTATGAACTTAGGTCTTTTTACAATACTCCCAGCAAAACTTGCTGAAGTGGGAAAAGAAAGTTGGGGGCTGACCTACTGTTTTTGAGATACCCTAACACACATGTGAAGCAGACAGCTGATCTATTAACTTTCGAGCTTTGGATATTTGCAGAATGCTTTCAATTAAGGGGCCCAACCCTCAAGAATTCATTGCATTTAGTTTCTGTATGCACCTGTCTCATTTTCTCAACACTCAAGAAATTTTGTACCTGCATTTGAGTTATTTATAAGACTAATTTTTTTAAAACAAACTCTATATTTTATAAAGTTGTTTTGAAAATAAAGTTAACTCAAAATGGCCCAATTCTTTGAAACTATGTGTTGATTTCACTGAATGTCTTTCAGATTCTAAGTAGCCAAGGCTCAGGGGAAGCCAAGAGAGATTGTTTGAAAAGATACAGAGACTTTAAAATGCTTTGCATCCCCCATTGTGTTGTCATTACTATAGCAACTAGTAACTTTCAACCTGGAGAACTTTCTGGACTACTGCCATTCTAGGAAAAGGACTGAGCAGGGAATCATGGCCTCCCTGAAGGGGCACAAGAGGACAATAATGTTATTCTTTTTTAAAAAGTAATGGCTTTTTAAAAAAGTAATAAACATTAATGTATTAACATCAGTGTTCAGGACTGAACTGATCAATTGGAATTTCTGATTTTGAAAGATGTTTTTGACCAAGTAGATGGTAACACCAAAAAAAAAAAAAAAAGGCATTTCTGATTCTATTTAAGAATGTAAACCTAATCAAGATTTCTCTAATTTTTAGACATTTTACAGAATGTAGATTCTCTTAAATGAAATGTATGGTTAGGAAAGGAAAAGATTCAAAGATGATGATAATAAATACTTTTTATTATTAACCTTGACATAAATGAACAAAAATAAAGCAAATACACCAGTCAAAGAAATAAATTCCAGTATCTGTTAAGACAAAATCAACTGAGAAGTGTGGGAAAGAAATTGATGAAACTACCAAATAGGGATAATTAAAAAAAAAAAAATACTACCTCGGAAAGCTGGGGCTCTCTAAAATATTATATGGCAAGAAAGGGCTGGAAAGTTATACCGGCCACATAGGATTCCTCGATTCCTCCCTACATGTTGTTAGTCTAGAAAAAATTAAGATTTGCCTTAGTTTTTTTTCTTTTTTTGTGTATGTGTATGTTTAAAGATATTTTTAGTTTAAATTAATTTTACGAGAGTGGGGTGGGGTTGCTGGGGATCGCTTGCCAGGCAAACGCTCTACAACTGAGATAAATCCCTAACCCCTAAAGATATTTTTGTGTCTAAAAATTTCTTTGACTATATGACTTCATGGTGGAACCATGATGTAAGTCAGATATTCACGTATGTTAAATAATCATCTGATCTAGTTGCCGCTGGTTGGAGCCGAATTCTAATTTTCTTCTGCTAAATTGAAAGGGGCAATTGCATAGTTCCTAGAGAAACAATAGAAGGAAAGTGAGTGAACATTGCTGTTAATTAAAGTGCATGCTTTTCATGAATGTACATCAAATCTCACTAGAGAGTTCTGGAGGTAAAACAGGGAAAGAAGTGGATCTATTCATGGTTGCCCTTAAGGGCTCAGTGAAGTTTTCTTGCCATTTTCCTCACAGCTTGATAAAAGTAATGATGAAGAGGTCCGTGCTCCTCCACTGCAGCCTCCTGGATAAATAAAACTAATGAAGTAGAAAAATGATATTGATAAAACTAGCCTGTGTTTGATAACAGACCCCATCAGCTGGAAACTATTCAGTGATTGTGTTTAATCGGATCTGACCTCAATCATCTTTACTTGGCTTCCAAATACTAAATGGGTGACTTGTTATTTAGCTTAAATAAGCTTAAAAATAATCCTTCTCTAAGTTCCCCACATATTTCAATGAAATGTTCAAAAAGAAAACCAACAATATGCGTGTTTTTCTTTTAGGAGATAAAAGGATTATCTGGATTTTTCAAAGCTGAATGCTAGAAAATTCTTAGAAATAACTATGTTATGTGATAGCTTTATTATTGTGAATTTTTATATCAATTTTTTTAGATACAGCACTAAACCAAAAATGGACTTTGCAAAATTTTATAGATTGATTTATTAAAATGAAAAGTGAATTCTAATTCCATGTTAATTATGATTTGAGTGGAAATTTCTTGACAGAGAGGCTATTCTTTTTTTTTTTTTTTTTTTGTCTTGTACTGCCATGAAAGTGGAACTGTCAAAAATAATGGGGCATAAAACTGTCCAAATCGTTTGGAAGAATATAGATACTTTACTGCACTTTCTGATTGTTAATTTCACCACTATTTAACTTGTTTAAGAGAATGCTTTGTTTTAGTCTTTTGAATTTTATTTTAAAGTCCTGTGTTATTTTACAAATAAGAGAAATGTCTTTGAATCACATTTTCCAAATTATAGGAAAGGGAACTAGGATATGGTAAATCATTTTCAAGAGGACTTCAACATTCTTGCCCTTAGCATTTGATAGAGAATTTATTGAATAGTTCACAAAAATGCCTGAGAGTTATCTTGAAACTCAGCCAGAAAACTGAAAGACCACACCAGTGAAGCCAGGGTGTTAGTTTTATGCCAGATAAGCTTCAAAAAACTGTATAAAGTTAACAAAAATTTCTCTATCAAAAGCACTGAGATCAGTCTCTATCAAGAAATTAAGGTTTTCTTTCTGTGACTGTTTTCTGGATTTTCTCATTTGACATCTCTGTTTGCTCCAGAGCTATTTGCTCTGACTTTCAAAAGAAAACATGATTTGTGTTTTCAAGGTAAAGATTACAATATTGGAGGGGCTACCAGTATACATTGCTTTCAACAAATTTTTAATCTCCTCTAAAACTGCTTGACATTTTGAGATTATTATTTTTATGATTTTGTTTTTATTGTCCAGCATTTATAACCTTCCTGTGCAAGATGACTGACTTGTTTATAGTGAGTTAGTTTCCCAAACCCATTTTTGTTTGTTTCGTTGTGTGCTTTTTTTTATCGTTTTATTTTCAATCTTTATAAATCTTCACACCATAAAGGCCATAATTTGATTATAGTTTCATCTAATTTCCTTCTCATTCACAACAGAATAGATTAGATAGTACCTACAACAACAAAAATCTGCAAAGAGATACTTATTCATAATTTACATTAATCCAAGTGAGCACAAGAATAATTAAAAGCAACAAGAACTTCGAAGTGAAGTAAATACACTAGCATACAGTCATCCAAATCATGCTTTAAAAAATGACATAGAAGAAAGAGTAAATAGATAAACCTGCCAGACCCGGTGGTGCATGTCTATAATCCTAGCATGCGGGTTGCTGAAGCAGATGGATTGCTGGGAATTTGAGGCCAACCAGAACTACACAGTGAGTTCAAGGCCAGCCTGAACTACAAGCAGACCATTAATACAAGATGCTATAACAATAAATATAACAATATTTAAGAAGAACAAGCCACAAATTCTGCCTTTCTTTACTTTAATGTATTTATCTGATATGAACATCCTGGAGTTTTTCTTTTGTGTAAAGTAATTATGTATTAAATATTCTTTGTCATATCTATCTATCATATTCTCTTTTATTTTTACCTTTCTTTTTGTTTAATATGATTTTCTGCAGATTTTCCTTCCTAGTGCTAACTCTGTTTTCAGCAGTGTTCCTATTCTGTTGCACTTCTACAACACATTTGCCATGCCAATCCAATTTATTTCCTGAATTCTTCCAATGTTTCAACTTATTAAATTGCCTCATATTTTAAAAATAACTGTTATTCTTTCACTTTTTTTCTGAAAAGGTTGACTTGAAATTCTTTGAAGAACTAGAAATACATCTGTATTAAAATAGATTCCTATGATAATTCTTAGTCTGATATATATTATTCATCTTTGTACTACGATTTTTGTTTGGTGTGCATGCGTGTGTGTATGTTTTACTGGGAATTGAAATCAGGGCCTTCTACAAGTTATACAAGCACTTGGCCTCAGTGCTCTTTCTCAATCCTTTTTCATTTATTTTGAGACAGAGTCTTACCTGGGAAATTTCCCAGGTTATTCTTGGACTTGTGATCCTCCTGTCTCAGCCTCTTACATAGTTGGCTTTACAGGTATGTGCTATCATCCCTGGCCTATTATTTTTTTCTTTTTATATTATGTTGTAGCTCCTCATCCTGGAGTCTTTTAAATTATGCCTTAACTTTTAGTAAATTCAATGTAATCTAGATTTGCTATTTGCACAACAAGTAATGTTCTTTAAAAATAGAAATTGTTGTATGGTGCCTTCAGTTAAAATGTTTTTCTGATACTTTATTATTTTATGCTTTGGGTTAGTTTTTTAAATAGACAAATCCCTTAATTTTTAAATTTCCCAGCAGAACTACTTAAACTATGTCAAGAAATCAAAATTTTTAAAAATATTATGTTTTGCAAGTCCTATTATTTTCTATATGTCAGAAACTAAGATCTCTCTATATATCACTTCATTTAATTCTCAGCACAGCTCTGTGGCATAGCTACATTTAAAGTCTGCAATTACAGATGAAGACACTTGTTGATACATTACATATGTTGCTCCAATCACAAATAGCAGGTGGTAGAACTAACAATAGTACATTTTAAATGTTTTTTAACCACCATCATTGCATTTATATTAATAATTTGTTATAAATACCAAATATGGCCCATGGTTAGTCTGATTATGAAGACCAAATGTGGCTATGCCCTTTTGCCTTGCAGCAAATGTAAATAATTGCCTTTACTGTTTTCTTTTTACCCACATACTAAGTTTTTATTGCCTGAGAAGTCAGAAAAAGAGAAGAAACTCAGCGAATTGTTCCAGAGGACTCAAAAGATTTTCTGCATCATCAATCCACTAAGAGAAAATAAAAAATATTGAAGCTATGAAACAGGATAGCAAACAAATCAAAACAAAGCAAAATATACTAATAAAAACATTTTTCAAAAGCAAGATCATGAACTGTGGAGTATAAATAGCAAGTGATAATGTAAATACATTCATCCAAAAGTAAACAGTATAGAAGAGAACTATGCTTCTCCTGTCTGGCTCCTTCCAAACTCACAAGCTGCCAAGATTGATAGAATTTTCTTGGAATACAAAGTACTTACATGCTGTGCATCTAAAATAAACCATTATATCATTTACGGTGGTGGTTTTAAAACTAGGTATTTGATGACATTTCTATTCTTGTTTTTCCTTCCCTCAAAACTATCCAGTCAACTTGCTGATGCAAAAAGTCTGGGCAACTTCTAATGTAATAAAAAATGTAACACAAAGCCCACAAAACCAATAAATACCCTCTTTGTCTCTGATGCGTGTCAGGAAATTGAAGTAAATAGATTTAAAACTCTAACATCACAGACTATGAGATTAAAAAGCCATTAGGAATCGTAAACCCATTAGAACTCTGGGCACCAAAAGACTGTTATGGAGAAATTTCTTGACCAGATAAAAAACATATTGATATCATCCTTCTTTCATTATTTAATAAAACATTTTATTTGAGACTTTGTATTTAATATTCTATTCCATTTGGTAATGGGTGCTTTTAAACAGAAAAAAAAAGTTTCCTGAGTGTCCTTACCTCTTTAATTCACAAAAATAAATAAAACAAAGGTGGCCACCTGCTGCATTGATATTAAAAGTAAGACAGTGTCACTTACTGGTTTGAGGAGAGGAAAAACCTTGGCTACCTCTAGGTCTCTTAGTCTTTTCCTTGTTGCCCTATCACTTGCCCATAGTTTTCACAAGGAGCGGACTGCAGTACCTGGAGCAAGGAGCGTCTTCTGTGCTCCTGAAAATAGAACTATACTGCTGCACACAGGGAAGAGAGTTCTACTGTTATGTTTCTCCTGAGTGTGTTATTCAAGAAATGGTTTCAATGAGAAATGAAATCATCCTAAGCCAATCTTAAGCTTAGGATTGAAATGGATATTGACTAGGAGAAGGAGAATGGAGTGCAGAGAAGGGAAACTGCTGGTCACTTGGTGAATCATTCAGGATACTGACGGAATGAGATAACGAATGCCACAATAATCAGTATTTTAAGGTAGTGATTTATTCTTAATTGTCAAGTGTACCTTTTGGCACTGTCACTAAAATTCTAATCCTTTCCTAAAATAGGCTTGTTTGTATTTTATTTTATCAAATGAAACAAATGTTCGCTTAGCATAGTGCACTAGTTTGCCACACGATCTGAACAGTTCTGCAGAAAATGAACTAAAATGCAATTAACACTAAAGGGAAATTTTGCCATGACGTGAGAGTTAATTGTTGCTATTGGAACAATTTTACTTTGTTTTATTAATAATTCACTTACATAACTGCATATTCAATTTTTCTCATCATTTTGCTGTATTTTATTCATATCCTATTTATTATATTTACAGTTATTTCTTCATTTGAAGTTATTAGCCATCGTGATATTAAATGTAGAAGATAGAAGTGCTTAAAAATTACTGAAATAACTTTGCAATTGGAAAAAAGCTTTTATTACATTAATAAATCACTTATTGAGAATTGAAATCCCATGTTTCAACCATCTAAGTCAAGATTGTCGTTAAAGTAATCTAAAGTAATCTTAATTAAAATGTTTCTTTGATTAGCACATTACTATGTATTAGTAACAAAATAAAATGGAAAAAATCAAAATGCAATTTGAAAAATATGCCTGGCTCATGATAAATTGCTATTTATAATTGGATGTTAAAATTAAATTTACTAGTACTTAGATGAAACTAGAAAATATTATTTTATGTGTAAATATCACTCATTATGTAGTTATATTCGTAACACAACTAAATTATATTAAGAATTTGAGTTCCTGAGATTTTTAGGAAGAATAGTGCAGCTTTCTAGAGGTAGTCTAAAATCAAAATACTTTTTAAGATATTTTTCAAATGAGAGTGGTCAGGGGTGACATTCCATCCATCAGTAAACAGTACCCTTTTTTGTCTACCTTGGGCTAGACCTGAGCTCAGACACCGAGGGCCCAACGCTTGTCTGTGCAGGAGACTCAGGTTCTTAGTTCTGTCATAAGATACAGCCAAACCATTACAAATGTGCTAACTACACATGGGGTGCTAATTGGAGCTTGGTACCCCCTGGAGCATGACAAATTAATTCTCCACTAGTTAGACATAAACAAAACCCCAAGGGTTTTTAATAACTACTATGAATTTTGCACTTGTTAACCCTTTTTATGCAACTCCATTTTTTTTAACCATTGTCTTAAATAGAACTAAATCATAAAATAGACATATATCTATTCTGGTGAAACAAAATACTTTAGAGAAAATTGTGGTTAGCATGTGAATTGTCTCATATACTCTCTATATTGCAAAATACATTTTCTTTCCTTATTACTTGAAAAGTCATTCTGCAAGTGGTTTCTGTCTTTAAACATGCTATTGAGTAATCCAACTGGAAAGCGGTATCACATAATTGTTAAGAAAGTATTAAAAAAAAGCAGACAGGTCTGGACTGAGGGTTTTCAAGTCTGATAACAAGCTCTACTAATTATTCTATATGTGATCTGGAGAAACTTTGATTCACTTTTTCCTCATATGCCAAATGGAGATGCATAAGATCTTAGGGTCTTTGTAAAGACTAGAAATAATTGCCATACATATGGCTAAATATAAAATCTATACATATGGATCACAAGAATTAATGTGTATAAATCACGAATTATATTCATAAAATATCACATTTTCTTGTCTCAAGAAAATATTGCATTACAAGATCCTTTTAAAATATTCTTTCACTATTTGTGAGGATTATAACTTCTCTTTGGTCAAGTTAAGATAGCCATCATATGACACATACGTACCTTGTCACGTTGCTTCTCTGTTTGTAAGATTCTTTGTAATGATTTTCCTCTCAGTCAGAGTAGAAGCCATTCTTACAATGGCCTTGGGCTCTTACATTTCCCACCTTTCTCCCCAGTGTGCATTCCGCTGCTTGCTCACTGTACTGGATTTTGGTCTCCAAATTTCCAAAGGGAAAGTTCTCCAAAGTTCTACCTCTGACTTGTAAGTCTTTGTTACAGGTTTCTGTATAACTTATTTCCTTAAAGTTTTGAAAAATGTAGCCTTTCTAGAAAACTGTGTTGGCCTATTATATGAAGTAAAAACTCCACCACCATGGGGCTTCATCTTTTAATCTGTTGTTGTTGTTGTTGTTGTTGTTAACCTGAAGCAGAGTATCAGTCCCCAAAGAGAATAGGGCATTGTTTCCCTCTCTGCTCCCTACAACAGCCCCTGCAAGGTAGTACGGGCTTAAACCGGTTAGAATAAAGACTGGCTGACAATTACAAAACCCAAAGTGAAAATGACTTAAATAGGTGTAAGTCTGTTCCACTCTCATGAAAAGTCCTCTACTGCAGTTGTGATGCTCTCTGTCAGGGTTTTGAATTTCTTAATTTCACAGCATCAAATTTCAAAATAGATGTCTCAGCTTTGGCACCAGCTATTTGGTGACCATGACTATATTCTAGACAGTATAATGGAGGAAAGAGATGGCCACACCACGCCCCAACTTATAGACACTTAAATTTAAGGGCATGGATTTGTAGACACCCCATTTAAAGACTTTTAAAAACATATGGAGTGAAATATTAGTTTTGCTATAGGCTCAGACACTTAAGTCACAGCCTGCCATTCCTCTCTTTAATCAGACTAATAGAGAATAGGGATTGACTGGATTCTATTCCATGGTGAATTTTGAAGATATTGGTTAAAGTCTGCTTTTAAACAAACAACAGTGAAATGTACTAAAAAAAAAATCTCCCTGTCCCTTAAAAATATAGACTTCAATGATTTTCCCTTGTCAATTGCATGTTCTGCCTCTGAGCCTTCTCTTAGCTATTTCCCTGGTCTGTGAGGCAAAAGATGCTGCCTGCCAGCTTCCTGAGAAGATCTGGGGGAAAATTAACACATCCACAACTGAGCTCAAGCGTTGCTGACATCTGGTTTACTCATTTTCACAGCATACTTGCACTGCACCCTATTGCCTTCTTATGCACTGTTTCATCTTGTGGCTCATTTTAAGAAAATGCATTTAACTTTAGGTACTACTCTGTGGTATGAAGTGTGGCAAATAGGAAATAAAATAACCTTGAAAGTGCATTTCCACATATATGCAACTTTAATATTCACTGAATATCAAACATCAGAACTTATAATATACTTTTTCTGAGTAGAAGTTTATGAAGCCAGGGATAGTGCTGATATTTAACAAAACTAATTTAACTTTTCATAGAATTAAAACAAAGAACAACAAATCACATCTTTACATGGATTAAACTTTATTGCTATCATAGGAGAATAAAAACAGCTCCTAGATATTTATGGATTTAACAATGTTTTTCTGTAATGAAATTTAAGTTCACAAATTTGGGTTTGATTTTGAATTACACCTTTGAAAACTTGTTGTGCATTTTCTGTGTTCTACTAGTAACTTGATTGCTCTATTTATGTAACAGTTAATATGGATAAATATCTCTAGTGAAGACTATTTAATTTAGAATTTGTCATAAAAATAGTATAAAAAGTTGATTCATATTTTTGTATAAAATTTCTGCTAAGAAATTTATATTTGAAATAAGATTTATATTATAACACGTACAAAGGAAGATAAAGAAATTACTGTATTTCCACAGCTAATAGTAAATTGATGAAACTCTCTATCTGCCAATAATTTGTTTAATTTAAATTTTTTATCAACTTAGTGTTATTGAAACCACACATGAAAATGTCTCTCAGGACACATTTTTATTAATTGTTAATTGTTCTTTTAATTGACCATTAACAGTGCATTTTTAATCTTCTGTTTCAAAGAAAGATCAGTTCTCTAGTTCCATATTATTAATCTGTATTAGAATTTCCACTCATTTTATATCATTATGCTCTTATGGAGAAGAATAGAATTTAGAATTAAGTATTATAGCATAACATTTATTAGAAAAACTGTAATGAGAAATGGAACATTTTGTGATATTAAGAGATGCTAATTTAAGTACACGCAAAGTATTTAACAACATGTGTCCATTGTCATTTAGAAAGTATGTTAAGTATATTCTTTATTTCTTTTTTCTTTTTTTTTTTTTTTTTTTTTTTTTTGTGGTGTTAGGGATCGAACTCAGGCCCTTGTGCTTGCAAGGCAAGCACTCTAATCACTGAGCTAAATCCCCAGCCCCTGTTAAGTATATTCTTGCAAATGTAATCATCAGGTAGAATATTGAGGGTAGGATGTTAAACAACCAAATTTCCCGTGTAGTTATTACTAAACTCATTAAAAAAAACTCTGGTTTCTCTTCAGACCATATAAACTCATTAAAATGTAACTTAAATTTTATTATAAATTCCATGTTTCAGTTATAAAATTATACAGTTATGTAATAAATAATGCTAAATTTTTGCTAGAGTAATTTTCTCTATTATTAAAGAGTTACAATAACTTTAAATAATCTAAGTGAATAACATTTTTAAAAATGGACAATTTAAAAATATTAGTGGAGGGTTAGGGATTTAGCTCAGTGGTAAAGTACTTGCCTAGCAAGTGCAAGGCTCTGAGTTCAATCCCCAACCCCCCCTCAAAAAACATTATTAATGGTATGCCAGTGTTAAACAAAACGCTTAAATTCAAACTAAGTAAATTAATTCTCATGTCTTCTAATCAGTTTAAATTCCATTGATTTTCACAATTGTATCCATGAAAGATACCATCAAATTCTGATTACCAAATGACCAAAAGTCTATTACTCAGTTACTATATTTATTGGAAATAGTTCCTTAAGGAAATACCACACTGAAACAGTATGAACTGCTTTTTAGAGAGAAGACATTAAAAAAAAAAATTATGGTTCATGAAAGGGAGACAGTTGGTTGGGGTTGTCACAATAGCTTAAATTTGGTAGACACAAATCATGGATTTTGAAACAAGTTTTGATAACCAAGCTCTTAGTCTTTTTATAGTTTTAAACTGGCTCTTTCTCTTTCTTTTTCCTATTATCTGTCTTATATTTCACACTTTTTTTGAATATAGTATTTTTCATATAGGAGAAACCATGCAGTATTTAAGCTTGTGTATCTGATTGGCTTCATTTAAATTTTTTTTTTAATTTTTTTTATTATTTTTACCAAGAACATGTATTGGTACATTGTATACATAATGATCATAATCAACATGGTTATTTTGTACCTGTACATGATACATCTTGGTTTTCCCTCCTCTTCTCCCCTTCCCCTCCCCTCCCTTCCATTCACCCACCCCTCCCTATTTGCAACAAGTGTAGCTTCACTTTACCATTTTTTCCCCTTTCATCTTACTTTTCTTTTAACCTTCTTCTTTATCCCCCTTTTCCCTATCTAGTTCTCTCTTTTGAAACTATCTCTCTTTTTTCTTTTTTTTAAACAAAATATCTATTCTACCTCTTTGTCTTTATTTACACTTATGGTTTCTCATATCAGAGAAACAATTCGATGTGTACTAATAAGTGTCTGATTTATTTCACTTAATAGTATGTTCTCCAGGAACATCCATTTACATACAAATGACTCTATCCTTTTTTATGGCGGTGTAGTACTCCATTGTGTAGAAAAACCACATCATTTTTAGCCATTCATCAGTTGTTGGGCATTTAGGTTGTTTCCAAGACTTAGCTATTACAAATTGTGCTGCTATGAACGTGGTTGTGCATATATCACTGTGATATGATGATTTTAATTCTTCTGGGAAGATACCCAGCAGAGGAATAGCCGGGTCAAATGGAACCTCTAGTTGTAGTTTTCTGAGGAATCGCCACACTGATTTCCACAGTGGTTGGACCAGTCTACATTCCCACCAACAGTGCAGGAGGGTTCCTTTTTCCCCGCAGCCCCGCCAGCACTTGTTATTGGTTGATTTCTTGATAA
>PVJO010031180.1:0-14630 GCA_004026905.1 Hystrix cristata
AGGTACAGAATTAATGTAATGAATGTGACCATTGTATGTAGAATGTACCAATACATGTTCTTGGTTTAAAATAAAATAAAAAAAAAAAAGGAGTGGTTTGCTGCTCTACACTAACATTCCCAAATTCTTCTCTTGGGGTCTATTTTGTGAAGAACTCTAAAGCAAGACAGTACTGAAGGTCATTAAAATAGTTAATGATGGTTAAGTGAAATGTGAACCCAAATTGTCTACTCAAAGCCCAGACCATATCTACTATACCTCACTGCCTGCTCTTTTAGTCAAGTAACTATTTGCTCTCTTAAATATAAAGGCCCCAATATCCATAAGACAGGAAGTAAGAGGGTGTTGTGTTGCTCACAATTCTTGTTATATAATAGGTGCTAAATCTGAATTTAAAACAATATTGAATGATTGTCCCTCGATTATATTCACTGTTCTTAACTCTGACATTCCAAGTCCTACCCATCATTTTGGGTACTTTTGCCAGTTTGAAACCAGATCTTAAAGGACATTACTAAGGCACAGGAGAAGAAAATATAAATAGCTAATTATAGGCTTTAATGTTTTGCTTTTCATCAGAGTATTCTCAGCTGAGCAGTAAAATCTAGGCACATTTTCAACGAATTACAGATGAAAAATAAAAAACAAATAGTGATTCATCTACATTTCTGCCCAATATAGAGTTTGAAATTAATGTTGCTAACAAAAGGATATGGACCTGGAAATACAGGGTACTTTCTTAAGGAATTTTTACCCAATGTATCTGTCATCTTAAGAAGACTATATTGCTAAAAATTAATCTATAAAGAGAAAAATTCAGAATCTGATCCAAAATATAATCATAATTCTCACTACTGACATCAAATTAAAAGGCAATTCCAATATCATTATACTCTAAAAAATATTACCCACTACATTAAGTCCATTGCAGCACATCCAAATAAAGACCTACTAAAGGAATTAGCACATGAAAAGAATAAATCTTTACTTCCCTAAAGTTCTCTGTAGTATTTGGAACACAGTACTATTGTTATTCCAAGAGGTTAACTATAAGAAAAATCAGATTCAAAGATATAAAACACCAACTCTATCAAACCCTTCAACCTGTCATTGTGACTTTCTTTCTAAAATATGCTGCTGCAGCTCTTTTAGTGGATTATAGCTAACCTAACCGAATTCCTTCTGATAAAATTTATTTACTGAAATAAGAACTCTGTTTTAACTCCATTGCTCAACTTTTGGCCATTCATGATAAATTTAAGTGCCAGCTGGCATTTGCCTTAACTCTAACATATTTGTTTAATAACATATACTCTAAGATTGGTTTCCAGCCTTCTCTTCCATTTTGAAACAAAACAATAACCAATAAAACATAACTTTGAAAATGTTAATGGAATTCAGTCATATCTAAGTATAGGTAGTGTTTGAGAGATTTCACTAAGTGAAGTCTGGTCCATTTATTGGTTTAACAAAAGTGATTTAAAAAACAGCATATTTGTATATACAATTATTTGTAAGAATCATGTATTGAGGACTGAACCTCCTAGGAAGCATAAGAGCTACAAAATGAGTCCTTTGTCACCTAAGAACTTACTCCTTGTTGGGTCATGAGTATCGTTCAAAGTGTTTTGTATGATAGAATCAAAGTCCTAAAATCCCTTTCAGTTGCATGCAATTACACAGCTGTACCTAAGACTACTGAGGCTCAAAGAATTCTCTCATAAGAGATATTATAATTTTTGCTCAAAAGAAATAGAATTTTTTTAGGGAAAGAGGGAGCAGAAGGGAGGGGTGGGGAAGAGGAGGGAGAACCAAGAGACACCATGTACAGGTACAAAACAAACATGATGAACGTGATCAATATATGTACAATGTACCAATACATGTTCTTGGTTAAAAAATTAAAAAAAAAAGAAATAGAATTTTTTGGTACTCTTACTACTGTTTTTTCTGACTTCCTCTAGAATTTTAAATTATAATGCTGTTATGAAACTTAGCATTTTTGAATTTATTTGTCCCACTGCAGTAAAAAAGGAAAAAAAAAGAGATCAAGAGCTAGATGGAAGGAAGAAGGAGAGAAGGGAAAGCAGAGTAAATGTTATGTACTACAAACATGTACTAATAAAAAGAAAAACAAAAAAAAATCAAATCTGAAAGTTAAAAGCTCATTGACCTAAGGTCATTGAGCATGTAGTAGGTTTACATTTTCCCCATCATGAAAAAGGGTTGATCATTGTGTCTGCCTCTCTTAGGTTTACATTGAGACTCAAATGTTGGTAGGAATTATGTAAAAGTAATAAAACACCATACAAGCCTACTATATTAGGTGCCTGCCCCTTGGAGAACCAGTACTCACTGTATCACTACATCCTCAGCTTAGAAGGACCTAATCCAATTTCTCACTCCATGTCAGAACCCTCCTCCTACATTATTCACAAGAAGAAATTCCTGCTTCAAATAGTTTGTAATTTCGAGACCTACCTGGAATCCTCAGGGAATTGGACAGCCAGCCACTATAGCAGAGGAGGAGACTTCCTCAAGCAATGTATCTTCTCGGAACAAGAAGCATCAAGTAAAGGAGGGAACCAAACACCAAAATTCTTGACCTATTTCTCCTCTTCTTTCAGGTTTACCTGTAAAGTTAATATTAATTATAATATAATTTCAGGAAAATATATTCTCCATCAGCCAGTACAGATCCTAGCACATAATAAGTATTCAATGTATTATAAATGTTGAATACATAAAGTGGAGTAAAACATAAAGTGAAGTAACTTCTGCCCCTCTAAATATCTAATCATCCTGTATTTAAAATTTGGAACTCCTTATAAATCTCAAATAACATAACTACAAGTGCAAAATGAAAATGGATCCCCCCAAGAGCTGACTTTTCAAGATAATTCATTTCCATCACAATATAAACAACCAATATCAGACACTTTCTCTATTAAATAATGGAGAAAGGTTGAGAGCTATAGATACTACTTAAATAGAACTGTTTTAGTTTTTATTTAATTATAATCCAGCTAAAATAAATTGAGGTGGCATTTTTTTCAGAATGCAGTACTTTTTTCCTGATTTTTAGAGAAGGTGGGAGGAGAAGCACAATATACAGATTGAATTACAGGGCAGAAAAAATGATAGTGCTGTAGGAATTAGTCTGCCAGAAAATAATACCACCTTCTTTCAAGATAAAGAATATGCCAAACTCCTGGGTACCTACCTCCAGAGCAAGTATGGATCTTGCACAGAACTCACAACAAAACACTCAACAATGTTTTTGGAAACTCAGAGAGAGAAGTTCAATGTCTAAGGTTCGAAACAGCTCTTAGTTGAGAGCCCGGGAATTAACCCATGGCAATAAGTATCCCTCTCTACTCCTCCATTCTCCTTTTCTCCTTACTTACACTCCCTTCCTTTCACATATACATTATTTCCCTTTAGCTCTACCAGACCCACAAAGTTTGTAGCAAATGGTGAGATTGAGGCACAGTCTATACTCAGAAATAAAATACTATATAGTCACACATACCAGAGATGAAAGCTGAGGCAATCCTTACTGTTCCTGTTGACTCACCACCCATCAGTCCACAGACAGCATATCTAAAAGGGAGTCTCTCCCCTGTCTCATTCCTGTCCCTACCCACAATCCCCTGTGCAAAGCTTTCCTAAAGTACTATTAATGCTCTGGCTATTGGTCTATTGGTTCAATCAGGCTTTTCCCTCCACGGAGCTGAAGGGGGGGGCAGATGAGCACTTCATGTCTGGTGGATAAATAAAGCTGAAAAGTTAACAACGAGGCAAACAATAATGCAGGTGAATTTCACAAACATAAATATTAAAGAAAATAAGCCAGACACAAAAGAACACCTATTATACAACATGATTCTATTTAGTAAAATTTCAACAATAGGCAAAATAAATCATAATTCTAGAAGTCAAGATATTGGTAACCTTGTAAAAGAGGGAATCAGTAACTAGAAGGAGATGTCTGAAATACAAAGCAATGTTCTGTTTCTAGATTTGGTTGCTGACTATAAAGGTAGATTCCCTTTAAGAAAAATGTCTATTTCTCATTTATATCTAAAGCGTTCATCAAAAGCATAAATAAGTAAAAAAAAACTAAATGAATAAATAAATAGATGGATGGAAATCCAGTAGCATTTGCCCTATAGAGAAGCTAACTTTAAAAACAGTTATAGTGAAAACAAAACAATGTGATTAAATGCTAGCTGTATTCTTTGGCTTGTTGAAAGCTTCTCATTTACAGTCTGCTTTCTCTCTACTAAATATGGAAGTTAGCAAGTACAAGACAGGCTGTAAGCATTCACTGCTATCAAACAGAGACTTTCTTTTTGAGGTAATTAGCTGAACCTAGAGAAAACTGTACAGGGACTTCCTCTCCACATAATACAATGTTAGCTCATACACTGTCTAGAATCTACCTAAAATCTTATGAATCACCAGTGCCAGGTGAGCCACATTTTGAGAAAAACACTCTGCATTCAGATAAACAGATGTTCCTTATATACAACTTAGATGTCCTCCTAAAGAAAACAGTTTCCTCAAATATCATCACTGGGTCAGATCAAACACACATTCACTGCAACTCGGTGGATCTAAGGAGTAGTGTTCAGCCCTCTCTAGAGGTCATCAGCACTTCCATGACAATTATCTCTCCAGATCCTCCCAAATTTAAGGCAGCTGGTTTCCACCCTGTACCACAATGAGCTATAATGATGTGTACACTCTATGTAAGCATGTAGAAAGGTTAAATCAATTTTTCAAAACCTTACCTTAGAATCTATAAAGAAAAACCTGACTAAGCACTTCTAATGATGTGGAGAGCTAATAGGGAAAATAAAATAGTAATCAGTAGTGCCCTATACATTTTTAGTAGGATGGGAAACATCTGTCTGATTAGGTTTAAACTTAGTATATGGAGGAGCAAGGAGAGTCTGGAACTCCAAAAGTTCCCTGTTCATTTCTATATTTAAGCTGATCTAATTCAATATTTTTATGAAAAAAATGATGACTATTAGTTTGGGAAAATATACCTTGGTAAAAGAGACAAAAATAATGACACCATATTTATTTAAAAATGAAACACACTTCTGGAGTTTTCCTTTATGACTGAGGTCAGGAATCACTCCTTTTGAATGACTCCAGTTTCCAGCATAGAATTCTGAATTTTCTAAACCACCAATAAACATTGGCTAGGTACAGTAAAGCAAGCAGATGCTGGAATCACTGTCCAGTGTTTCCCTCTTCGTGATGAACCAGCACACAAATATATTATCTCCAGTCTTGCCTTTACTTTGAAAAGATGGGAAACAGGAGTATGTCAAAATCAAATACGCAAAATCAAAAGCAACGATCATAGTTTATAGTCTTCCAAAGGTATGAAAACAAATTTTTCTCTATACTTCCAAAAAAATAAATATTTCTCATTGAAATCCTTTTTATCTTGATGTCTTTTGGTATTTTGTCCATTTTGCAAATGAAGTCACGGGAATTCTCTAAGTTCCTATTGTCTTATAACAAGATTTTTCCAATTGTTATGCTTCTTGTACAATGTTCAGGAAATACAAGTTTCAAAACTAAGTTAAAAACTTGAGGAAACACATGCAAAAAAAGGAAAATTAGCCCATACCTTACATTTTTCAAAGCTTATTACAGAAAATGTAATGATAGCTGGGGATTTAGCTCAGTGGCAGAGCGCTTGCCTAGCAAACGCAAGGCCCTGAGTTCGATCCCCAGTGCAAAAGAAAATGTAACGATAAATTGCTCTCATATAGATAGGTTTTCAGGCTTCTTTGTTCTCTGGCAAGCAGGTTTATGGTCACAGAATCTTAATACTGTGTAATCCTGGGCTTCTGTCTGTCAAAATTAAGGGGTTAAGTATGTTGACAATTTTTTTACCTTCAACTCTAAAACATTAAAAGTAGAGCAAAAGACAGAATGGATCTTGGAATCTAATGTCTACTCACGCTGCATGTCCTAATCTTGGAGCTAAAATATCAAACATTCCATAAATTGTCTAGATACCTAAAGTATACCTTTTAATTTTATTGAAAGATTGGTGTGGAGGGTTAGATATTCTGCTTTTATCACAGTGGCTCAACTGCTAACATCCCACAATTTGTTATATTCAATGTTTCATTTCATACTATAATTTGGAATGTAATACTAAAAATGCTATTCCCTTTTTAAAAAATACCTCCCCCAAATCAGAACAAATATAGCCCCAACCATCTCAAGAAAGACAGGAAAGGGGCTGGGGATTTAGCTCAGTGATTAGAGTGCATGCCTTGTAAGCACAAGGGCCTGAGTTCGATCCCCGGCACCACAAAAAAAAAAAAAAAAAGACAGGAAAAATTATCTATCCCATGCCACAAGTTTAGAATCTTAAAGTCAGAAAAATTATGTTTTGATTTTGGCTCAATCCAAGAAAGAAAATCCTAATAACCAGAGCTGCCAATGATAGAATGGGATTTGTCATGAATTAATAACTCCTTTGCCATAAAAGAAACACAAACCCAGTCTATATGACTGTTATGGTTTGTGTCTAGATGTCCCCTCAAAACCTCATGTGGTAAGAGGTAGCTGGATCTAGAGTGTGTAATTACTAAATTAGTCCACTGATTGGTTTGGCATGGTTCTGCAGGGAGCAGGGGTATGACACTAGGATTAAGGGTACTAGGATTAAGGGTGGGAGTACTGCCCACCCTAAAGACAGGTAGCCTGGATAAAATATAAGATACAGGAAGAAGCTGGTTAGCAAGCTTGCTTGCATCCCTTGCTTACTTTGCTGCCTTCTGCCTGTCTGCCATGCCCCCCTGCCTCGGACCCAGCTGACTGCGGACTGAAACCTCTACAAACTGTGAGCCAAATAAACCTTTCTTCCCCTAACTTTGGGTGTCGAGTATTTTGTCCCAGCAATGAGAGAAAGGTAACTAAAACAATGACCATTTTCTGCAGATATTGTGATATAGATTTTTACACTGACTAAAAGGTTCTACAATATCTAATGGAGTTCCTCATTATGGAGTTCCTCAGCTTTCCTAACATGCCTCACAATACTTCTATACAGCGGTAAAAAAAAAAAAAATTATGGTAAATGTAAGTATGAATAGAAGGGGTACAGGGTCATTTATAGATTTTTACACAAATTGGACAGTACCTAAATTTCGGTTATTAGTGTGATTATCATTTCTGCCAGTAGAGAAATTTGAGTTAGAGTCTGTCTCATCATCCCTCACTTCATTCTTCAAATGTAATACTGCAGTAAATTATAAAGTCAAAATAAGACTTGAGAATTTACAGAATACTAAAATGTAACCAGCAAAAAGGCAGAGGCATCACAAAATGACAACAAACAGCTGGCCGGCACACATGCCAGAGGTTTGCTGCCACTGCACTATAGTAATAAATGGCATAACAACACACATATAAACCAATGGAATAGAGATCCCAGAAATAAATCTATACATCTATGGTCAAGTAATTTGTTTTTTATTAGTTCATATTAGTTATATAAAAGAGTGGGTTTGGTTTTGTCATATTCATACAAGCATTTAATATACTTGGATTAATTTTACGCCCCATTACCCTCTCTTGTCATTTCTTTCCCACATACTTTGATTCCCCTCCCCTACTCTAATAGTATTTCTTCTACTTTTATGGCATCACTATATATTTTTTAGGTTCCACATATGGAAGAAAGCAGTAGTATTTGACTTTGAGTCTGGTTTATTTTAACATGATAATCTACAATTCCATCAATTTTCCTTTAATTAACAGTATTTCATTCCATATGGCTAAATAGTACTCCCTTTTTAAAAAATACCTCTCCCAAAGTCTGTGTGTCAGACTTTTTTCCCCCACTCATCTACTGACAGTCACCAGCTCTGATTCTATAGTTTAGCTATTGCGCTTCACTCTGTTGTTCCCTTTGCTGTACAGAAGCTTTTTTAAATTTTAATTTCATGTAATCTGATTGGTCAATTCTTGCTATTATTTCTTATTCTACCAGGGTTCTAGTTAGGACGTCTTTTCCTGTGCCCATAATTTCAAAAATTTCCCTTGTGTTTTCCTCTAGCAGTTTCAAAGTTTCAGGTCTTTTTGTTTAGGAATCTTTGGCGCATTTTGTGTTACTTTTTTGTACAGGATGGGATATAAGAATCTAGTCTTTTACATATGGAACTGGGTTTCCCATCTTCTAGTGTCTACTTCGATTTCTCATTCAGTGTTCTGTAACTTTCATGGCAGAGGTCTTTTAACCTCCTTAGCTAGGTTTGTTCCTAGGTATTTTTAAGCTATAGTAAATAGAACTGTTTTCCTGCTTTCCTCTCAGCAAGTTCACTATTGGTATACAGAAAAGCTATTCATTTTTGTATATTATGGTCAACTGATACTCAACAAAGGGGCCCAAAACACACACTGGGGGAGTAGACTGTCTCTTTAATGAATAACAATGGGAAAACTGAATATCTATATGCAGAACGAAAGTGGGCCCTTACTTAAGACTATATACAAAAATCAAAAATGGATTAAATACATAAATGTAAGACCTAAAATGATAAACTACCAGAAGAAAATGTAGGGCAAAAAGTTTCTAATACAGGTCTGGGCCATGACATTTTGGTTGTAATACCAAAAGCATAACCAATAGGAACAAAACCAAATGGGACTATATCAAACTAAAAGGCTTTTGCATAGCAAAGGAGATAATAAATAGTGTAAAAAGTCAACCTGCAGAATGGGAGAAAATATGTGCAAATCATATACCTGATGAAGGGTTAACATTTATCTTATATAACCCAAGAGACTAACCAATGTCCCCTCTCTCTCTCTCTCTGTCTCTCTCTCTCTCTCACACACACACACACACACACACACACACACACACACACACACACAACAAATAGCCCAACCAAAAAAATGGCCAAAAAAACCTCAATAGATATTTCTCAAAGACAGGCATACAAATAGCCAACAGATATATGAAAAAATGCTAAACATCACTATCATCAGGGAGGTGTAAATCAAAACCAGAATAAACTATTACCTCATACTTCTTAGAATCCACCATCGAAAAACAAAGACAAAAATGTGCCAGACATGGTAGTACACACCTGCAATTCCAGCACTCTGAGTGGCTAAGCCAAAAGGATCATGAGTTTGAGCTGTCTCAAAATAAAAAATAAAAAAGGGCTGGGGATGTAGCTCAGTGCAAAGGGTCTGCATTCCATCCTTACTCTCTTTCTTTTCTTATATCTTCTCCTGTCTCTATTTTAGTATTGATTTCAACATCAGTAATGGCATGTTTTAGTCTATTTTACACCATTACTCCCATTACTTTTCATGGATTAGTGGAATTGATAGCTCTTTAAACAAGTGTTTGTTTTACGTTGATATACGTTTTGCATTTAAGCTGTCTATGTTACTGGTAGTTATTCTCTCCTCTCAAAATAGTGCTGGGGACTGAACACAGCACTGTGACCAAGTTAAGTGAATGCTTTGACACTGGAATATATCCACAGGCCAAGGCATATTATAAAAAGAAAGCTAAGTACTAAAAAGACCCTCACATAATGGCTGGAGAGACATTCATCCCTAATAAATATGCAAACCTCAACATAGTAACATGAGAGAAAAAAAAAAAAGATACTACCAAAGGTTCATTACTCCCCAGCAACTGAAGCCATAGTGCAGAGCAAGGTGTTTCGTAGGAAGAGGTGGGGGTGGAGTCACAGCTCCGCTCTATGGGATTCACCTGCATTCTTATCAGCCCTATATGATCTGACCACATGTGCTTGTGGTTAATGCACAGGACCTGCACAGATACGGTGCCGGCAACCATGTGTTTCATCTCTCTGTGGCTGTGGGGTTCTCTGCTTAAGACCTGGACCTCAGCCTCTCTCTAGCTGTGCCTTCTTGAGGACAATTCAACAGTTGGACGTTTATATCCTTCTTTTAAGTATCATCAGGGTTCAAGTGGGACCGGGTTGTGGTTGGTTTTGTGGTTAATTTCTCTGAGCCATGGCAGGACTGTAATTCAGAGGCAGAGCACTGCCCCAGGGTACATGAGGCAATTGGCTTGATGCTTAGTACTAGAAGAAAAATAAAATTTTAAAACCAATACAAAGAAAAAAAGAAATAAGGGAGAAAGGGGAAAAATATAAGAAAAATAGAAAAAAATGAAATGAAATAGAAATTAAATAATAAAAAAGAATACATGGAGAAAGAAAAAAGTTAGAATTTTCTCCTACCCAAGGGGCTCAGAAATGCAAGTGAGGGTGCCTGATCACGGGCTATGCCAATCTGATCTCTTCTCTGGGTCTTCTAAGGTTGGAATCTGCCAGGTACAGGGGAGTGGTAATGGGTTGCACCTGAAGCTTATTGAAATTCTTCTCAGCGCTCAGCAAACTAGTTGGAGCAGAATGCAGCTGTAGAAGACATTGCTTACCCACTGAGTTAAGGTGAAAAGTTGGAATTGCTGGGGCTATATTCTCTCTGGAGATATTTAGTCTGTACGTCTGGGACCATCGCAAATGTTGGGGCCACAGTAGGCAAGACCTCACTGGCAGGGTTCAGGCAGAACGCAACCCATTCTGGAAATCCATTCATTAGAGGTTGTCAGTCTGTGCATGAGGGGCATGACAATCGCTTCCCTCCATCTCTAGGGGCAGCAAATAAACCACCAAGTTCTGTGCTAGAAAGGAGGTTACAGGAACCATACAGTCTACTACCCTGGATCTCAGAGAGCCTTCAGACTTGACTCCCCTTGCAAAACCACACACAACTTGTTTTGCTCCCAGTCAATGAGGACAAGTTTGCTAAAATCAGTGATTCCAGAGAACAGCACCCACCAATCCCTGACCTGCTGAGGTCAGAGCTCCCTGAGGCATAAAACTCTCAGCAAGTTTGTGTCAGAGATATTCCCCCACCCCAAACACATCTCCAGTGGCCACTGTCTGCCTAGTCAAAGCAGCAGAGTATCCGCAAGATACCCGAGATGGAATTATGCTGGATTTTCTGACACCTCCCTGAGAAAAGCAGCATAGTCTCAGACAATGGGCCCTCACCATTGCTCCTCAAATTGGCTGCTGGCTGTAGCATGTGAGAGTCTGCTGACACAGGCAGCGAAACCCCTCTAAGGAGAGCTTGTTGTGCATTCTCCAGGTTATTTACTTATTCAAGCTGTTTTCCTGCAGAGTAAAGCCCTCTGGCCATACTATAACTCTTTTCTTTCCCTCCTTGCAGGGGAGAATCCCTTTCCCCAGACTGAGGAGCTGAGCACCCCCAGTGCTGGGGCATTTTGCTTCTCTTGCTTTGTTATTCTCCTTAGTCTGTAGATTTCACCAGGTTTCATTTCTCTGTTGCCAATTACCAGTAGTCACCCACGGCCACTCACCTCCTCAAGCAGCTACACACCTGTTCCTTTGTTTCTATCCTGTAGAGGTACACAGTAGTTCTGGGTGTCTCTATTTTGCCATCTTCCCGACCAAGACATTTGTCTTTGATGACTGTCATATGGGAAAATTCATCTTACTAAAACGTATAACTCCAAATGGAAAAATTATATTATAGACTATGCTTATTAAACCATGATTACCATTTTTAAATCTCATTCTCCAATTATGCAAAAAGTTTCATTACATTTTAGCTTATTTATTTACATCCTGCTCAGTGTAAACGGTTTTTACTGCCAAGTAATTGGAAGGTAAATATTGGAAGGTAAATGAACATTTGTTTACTGCCTGAATAAATGAATAAAAATTCATTGAAATCTTTAACCATTTTTAAAGATGTTTCTGAGCTAATGTATGCTGATCAGTTTTTTATATGTGACACATATAGTTTTAAGCAACAAACACTCATTACTAAAATTTAAGGCACACAACTATGCTACCTTACAGTACACTGTTAAACGGAAAGAATGAAGGGACTGGTGCAAAGATCCCCAAGCAGTGGAATGCACACACTTCTCAAAAGGAAAACTTAATGTAACATGTGATCATTCAGCAATCAGAACAGGGAAGGGCTTCAAGGTCAATCCTAATATTTAATATCACTAATACCACTAAAACATTCCTCCCCCTTCACCCCTTGAATAGGACTGATTTAATAGATCAGCTGGTGCATTTTTGGAGGTTGACTTTGAAAACACTACTACTCCTATTTTTCTTTCTGCAGTACTGGGGACTGAACCCAGGAACTTCACAAGGATCTATATCCCCAACCCTTTTTTATTTTATGTTCTATTTTGAGACAGGATCTCTCTAAATTGCTAAATTGCCCAGGCTGGGCTCCAGCTTGTGATTCTCCTTCCTCAGCCGCCCAGAGTGCTGGGATTTACAGGCATGTGCCACACACCCAGCTTGAAAGTAATTATTCTTGAGGGCTATTTTTTGTTTGTATTTTACCATCAGAGATGTACTTTTCAACACTATTTCCTGTTTGTGTAAGATTTAAGCCTATGTTGTTAGATGTACCTGAGAGTTACACCAATTTGATGCACCTTCTTTGTGTGCACATCTTTTAGAGTAATAACTCTCCATAAGAGCACACTTGGTATAAGAATGCACAGAAAAGTTGGGTTAAATGAAGGGCTTTCATTCATACCCAACTCAAGCACAAATATTTGGGTATTTATTTTTGGTTTCTATGTCTGCTGTAGTCCGGAAGAACCAGCAACTTTGTTCAAGTTTTTCACAGTATCTTCAAAACTTCAGATGAACTTTAGCCAAGTTTTCTGTGTCCCTAATGAGAGGTTATTAATCAATAGTGTATTTGTAGGCATGAGAGGGCTGTTTAGAATTTTAATAAATGTCATCTAGAAAATTAACAAAAAAGTAATTAGGAAGATTTATTACCTGATTCCTTATCACCTTTATGGTCAAACCAAAGAAAAGTGTGATAAAGAATGACAATTACTAAAACCATCCCCAAATAGCCAGAAAGTCTAGCACTTACATTTCTCTCCTCAGGTGACATTCTATAGCATTTTTTATAATGTTAGGTAATTATCTTAACCATCCTGACCCCACTCTAGAAATAACTTTAACATAGAGAACTTTTTTTCCTTTGTCCTCTAAAACAGTAGTGTTAAATTAGCAATAAACATAGAGTTTAAAAGATGAAATTAATTTGACTTCACCTTCCTATAAAGGGAATAGTTAAAAGTGTCATTATTTGCAGATAGTATGATCGACTCATAAAAATATGCCCAAATCACAAAAAACCTCAGTAAAACAGTTTAGCAAGTTCACTGGACATATCAAATTCAAAACTCAGTAGCATTTCTCCATATCAGGAACAACTAACTAGAACATATAACAAACATAAGATCATTAATGAGATCAACAAATTTCATAAAATTTCTAGGAATTAGCATCATTAAAATATACAGGACTTGTATAGAAAAAAATTAACTCTATAAGACATACAGTAAAATTAGAATAAATGAAGAGCATTCCACACACTTGAAGGGATGACTTAACAATATTCCCAAAATGATCTATAAACTCAAAGTGATAGTAATAAATACTCTAGCTGGATTTATTTTGGATAGACCTCTTCTAAAATGTACCTAGAAGTCCACAGGTTTTCAAATTGCCAAGTCAGTTTTTAAAAAGATCAAGGAATAAATCATTGCTCTATGAGATATTAAGACATACTAAAGTCATAATAAAAAGGACAATGGTCTTGGTTCAAAAATGCACAAATAGACCAGTGGAGCAGAAGAGCAAGTCATAATAGACCTGTCTTCCATCTATGATAAAGATGCCTCCAAAACCCAAATGAAAGGACAAATGGTGAACTGTTGGAAAATTCTTTTGGGGAAAAAACCTTGAATTTCTGTGCATCTTATAAAAGTTGGAATGCAAGTAAATCAAAGACCTGAATATGTAAAGTTAGAGAGTAATAAAATGTAATGTAAAAAAAATAGCTTTATAACCTTGGAATGGGAAAGACTTAAAATATGAAAAGCACAATCTCTAAAGTAAAAAAAAAAAGAGTATTATGTCAAAATAAAGGATATTGTTTGATGACAAATCAACAAACAGATGGCAGAACAAGTAATTTGTAATGCTTAAAATTGACACAGAATATCTAGAATAAAAAAGGAATATCTGTATCACAAGGACTCCCCCCAAAATGGGCAAAAGGAATGAACAGGCAACTAATTCAAGAAGAAACCCAAGTGTAATTAAGAGACATGTTGAAAGTCATTAGTTGTGTTGCTGGATACAAAGTCAACACCCAAAAATCAATAGCATTCCTATACACAAACAATACACCCACCGAAAAAGAAATAACAAAAGATATACCTTTCACTATTGCACACAAAAAAATAAAATACTTAGGAATCTATCTAACAAAAGAAGTAAAAGACCTTTACATCGAAAACTACAGCACCCTAAAAAAAAAAGAAATTGAAAAGGATATCAAAAAATGGAAGGACATCCCATGTTCCTGGGTAGGAAGAACCAACATCGTGAAAATGGCTATACTTCCTAAACTACTATACAGATTTAATGCAATTCCAATCAAGATACCACTAACATACTTCAAAGAATTAGAGAAGACAATCATGAATTTCATCTGGAACCACAAGAGAC